>JARGXW010000940.1:0-48983 GCA_029204085.1 Mycena sp. CBHHK59/15
GAGAAAATGCGAGCTAGCGGGGTGGCTTTCTTGAAGAAAATTTTTCAAAGACCCGTTCTGACGCGGCTGTTTGTCTTTCTTGGCCGCAGCTGCCAAGCATTTAGGGGAGTCGAGGTGCCTCTTGACCAGGTTAATTATTCCGGCGGTCCCGTATTTGAGCATGGCACCGCACTTGGGGCAGGTAGCTTGTCCGATCAAATGTGCGTCTTTCTGCCAAGAAGTATCAAGGTCCTCGGCGGAGGAGGTCCCGGAGGAGGGCTGGGAATTTCTGTCAGCGGCCCAGACACGGGAATCTGGACCTTGACGTACCTGTCCCCCCGAAGCAGACATGCGAAGTTCGAAGCAGAAAATTTTCAGTCGGCTTCCATCTGATTCCCCGGCGAGTTGCACGTGTTGTGTCACGGGCATGCCACACAATACCAAATCAAGACGGACAAGGGGTGAGGAAAGGAGGTAACAGGAGTTTTGTGGCACAGGGAATGTGTTATTCGACCATTAGGAAGGACTAAAAGCATCCCTGGGCCAGCCCCAAGTCCAAATTTTTTAAGTACCCGAAAATGTTTTTTGGGGGCCACCGGGCCAACCAACCAACCAGCACCCGGTCCGGCATTCACGGACCGGTACCCCCTTGAGCCCCACCAACCCTCCCACGATGACATGCTATTCATCGCTATGCTGCTTAGTACCCGAAAATGTTTTTTGGGGGCCACCGGGCCAACCAACCAACCACGTCGGCCCGTCGTCACGAAACCACATTTGACTTTCCCCATAGATGAGTTCCAAGGAGATGCGGGGCAGTGGAAGGCCGCAGAATTTGGCCACTGGCAAGCTTCCGGGAGGAATCATTTCTGTAGCCTGCGCGGGAAGCTCGAATACGGCATTTTTGGCGCCAATCACCTCAAAAGGTGCGTCCGAATATAGCTTGCCTTTTGCAATCCAGTCTGCTGGAATGAATGGTCGGTCATCGATGTCCAGGTCCGCCATCGACGTGGGCAGGTGGATATTGCGCGACTGGGATTTGGCGGATCGTGATGAAAAAAACATTTGTGTGGCTACAGCGTCGCATGACAAATATATTCCGTTTTGGGAGAAATGGGTCGCCAAAGCAAAAAAGAAAAAGGAGCGACGGGGGTCGAACACAAGACAGTCGCGACACGGAAAAAGGACAAGAGGAATCCACACTACCGTTGGGCCACAAATACATGAAAGTTCACGTCTGGCAGCCCTTGACCCCAGGATTTTGGCCGACACAGGTACCTGGCATTCTCGTGCTGGAGCCTCATTTTTGGCCGTTCAGGACCTATGGTGCGCATCACAGCGTCGTGGCAAATCAGGCTAATACTGACATGATATGCACCCTCACTCAAGCTCTGTGACAACACAACAAAAGAAATAAAAAATGGCTCTGAGTCATCAGAGAGATTTAATAAGACGCACCGGCTACCCGCAAGTGCCCCTACGATGAGGTTCGAGTACGCGTGCTCCACCGCTCCACACTTCTTCGCGCGCGGGTTGGCCCTATGAATCCCTATGGGTTCCCCTCCCTGCAGCTCGCTGAATACCGCCACAGTGTTGTTAGTAGGTCGGTCTTCAGTCTTTCTATGCCAGTGCTGGTTTAACATTCGGGGGCATTTTGACGCGGTTTTCGACGCGTCGGGGGCGGGTTTGGGCGATGTGAAGTGATGGTAATATAATGAGACTTCCCCTTCCGAAGCGGGCTTTACCGATGATCGGTACATCCAGAAAGGCAAGTGCCGCCTTCGATCCAAAAGGCAGCACATTGATAGAAATATGCCGTGTTAGATGCAAATGTGACAGGTTTCCGGATGTACTGCCATCCGAGTTTGTATATCCTTGTCTGCCATCTGCCAAGTTTAACAATTTAACAATGTGATATTCGTCTACGCAAGTAATGCTTAGGTACAGGTACCTCGACGAACCCAATGAGATGTGAAAATATCGTAAGAGTCGTGAAGTCGTTATGGTCGTAAATGCCGCTTGAACGGCAAGAGGAAGAACGACAGTGAGTGGTGGGATGTATGAATGATTGTTCACGATGCCGCGCGCGCAGCCATCGTCCGCTGGATGCTCCCGAAAATCCTCCCCGCCAGGCGAATTGCGCTTGTATGCCAATCCGCGGACAGATGGCTCGCTAGTTTCCGTCTTTTCGCGGTGTCCGGAACCATTTCGCGGCTAATATGGTCGCTGATGTGCGGATCCGGCCCAAGTAATACTGTGAGATTTTGAGGGGCCAAACGGTAGCATCATCAACGAAGAGAGACTTAGCTGAGTTCAAGATTGCACGTTGGTCCTCGTCTCTCGATAAGCCAGCTTCAACCAATTTCCGCTCCGTCCGCAAGCAGACTTCTTCTCCCGCAGCACACCGCCACTCTTCGAATTCCACGCAATCCACAAAGATGTGGTGGACGCTTTCCACTGCGTTGCAGCCCAGTCTACACATGCACGAGGGTAGTTTGGATCTGAGGCACCTATTGAATTTTGCTGATAGTCAGGGACCTGCCAAGGATCCACTAGTAATAAGAAAAAAAGTTACTTTAAACCATTTGGTCTGAGAGTTCTTGGACAGATCCAACTCTTCAAATTCTGCTGAAGCAAGAGCAGTGTTTGCTGTGTCCTGCTTCCATCGAGTGAGTTCGATTCCTCGTACCCCAGTGTCCAACTTTGCAATGTAGTCCGGAAGGTAGGAATTAAGGTGTTCCACCTGAGATGCGGTGAATTGACCTTTGCCCATCGCGGAAAGTAAGTGAGTGCAAAGTCCGAAGAGTCAGGAGAAGATTAAGTGCGAACTTGTGGGAAAACCCTTTTGTTTTGTGGTTGTTTGGATGACGTGCGCCCAGTAACCAGGAACACAACAATCATAGATGTTCAGGGTCAGCCCCGATAAAAATACAGGGTCGGTAAGCCGAATGATGGGTCAGTCCTCGTCTAATTCCAATTTTTAACGAGCCGTGATTTGAACAGAGGTGACCAAATTGCTGGAAAAAGAGATGGCTACTTGAGATATTGAGAGCTTGACTCTTGAAGATCTTGAGGGAAAGAGGTACAAGGAGCCAGACCACAGCACCAAGTCGGGCAGAGGACAACGAGCTTCGAATTTGAGGACTTGAATCATGAAACATCGACGGCTTGAAGACACAGGGTTGGTTGAAGAAGACGACGACTCAAAGGGATGGGATCATGGGCGCGACTGAAAAGGCAGAAGGCAGCGGGGATGGTGGTGGGAGTCTAGAGAAGGTGGAGTAATATATCACCGTCTCTCCCGAGAGATGGGTCGTGATATATCCAGGACTCTCGTCGAGAGATGGTCTGATATATCACGCGAGAGACGCTTCCCGTTTCAGAATATGTTAGCCACACAGTTGCTGGCACCGCTGGCAGATGCGAGCTCGTCGTTGACGACGGTGTCCAGCGTGTGTGACATTGTTTGCCAAACTCCCTGGGGCGGGCTGACAAACAGGCCCATTTGGGCAAATCTTTGATTGATAGCGGCGAACGCGTCGCGCGACGCCGGGCACAATTCGGCACCGATCCCGCTGAAAATTGGGGCACTTGTATGTATTACATGTATCTACAACATGCATGAAGACGGTGATATTTGAAGCAATAACGAAAGTGTTATACACAATTCTTCCCCCCACACGCGATGCGCTGCCCAGTGACCGCGCCGCCGCCAAACACATTTTAACGGGCCAGCGGTCAAGCCCACCCACCACGAACACCCTCCTATCCGTGTTACCCACCCGGCCGTGCGACTCACTGCGTTCCGACCCTAAGTAGACACCCCCCTGTCTAGCTGGGTCTACATGGGTCTACATGGGTCTACGTGTGTCTACATGCGTCGAGGGGGGCATGTAGACACAGTACTTTGCCGACCACTGGGTTTCTACAGGATTCGTCGCTGTCGCTCTTTTCCAACGATCATCATTTCGGTGGATTTCCGGTGGCGGTCTGGTTGGCAGTGTACAGGCGCTGGCCGCAAGATCACAGATTGGCATACTACTCATTAACAACTCGCGACGACCTAGAAAGCAATTCAAAGAAATCTTCCGAGGAATGGCAAACGGCCTCCGCCCCTTCGCCAGCAAAAACCAGGTAAAACAACTTTTCTTTGCTGCCAGACGTCAAAATGCAAGACACTCGGAAAGCTTCTTCGACCCCTTCCAGGGTCTCTGAGACGAAGATGTAGTCAGGAAGACGGTCAGGGTTTCGTCGATACCCTGCAATAGCAGCTCCGTCGACCCGGACACGCGCCCTGGTGTCAATCTCATCAAACGTGAAACTCCGAGCGGGTAGTTGCAATCAAGCTGATGTACGTGCCTCGTGCGAAACCCACGGAGTCGCAACCTGACGGCTGGATTATCAATCGCCTTATGCCTGCTGATGAATACCGCAAAATTATCATGGAGGCGAATGTCTTATTGTGGGCGATATCCATCATGACATTCACCTACTCATTCATCTATCACTTCATCCGCACATCCCCTCATCCTCCCCCCTTCGAGATCCCCGACATTCGATTTGTTCACGCTGGTGTAGCCATTCTATACGACCGGGAAACAGGATCAGTGTCTACAAAATCGGCCATTCGTCGCTCCTACCTTGTTGAAGAGCTCATCGACGAGGAGCATGATGGCTTCTACAAATTCATCAACAATGGGAGTGCCGTCCCTCTTCTGCTGCCAACTGCCGACAAATCTGTGGCTGCTGTAGCCGAATTCTATCATTCACGCAGCATGTTCAATTTTACAAGACCAAGGGCATGCTGTATCTCTCCGACCTTCAAGGTGAGTGTTGAAATCAACGGCTTTCAACTTGAACTGATGAAATTCACAGGGAGCACAAAACTTCTTACCGATCCTCAAATAATGACTGCACCGTGAGTCCTGACCTTTTTATCGTGGAAATCAACTGGAATATCTCTGTCTTAAGCTCTATAGGAGATGGGGCCGAAATTTTTGGAGACGGGAACGTGCCGGACGCATTCAAGGCATTTCCCGCGCAGCATGTTTGCAATAAATTCTGCCAGTGGTTTGAACTTCCGGCACTCTAACCTGTTGGTGCGAAGGACTAGGTTGATTTCAAGTCGTCTATGCTATATGTGATATGTTATATGCCAAATACCTATGCCATCTGTGCAATCACGTTGGAAGGAAGTTGAACAAATCTGTGGACACATCACATGGTGTCGGATACAAATGTTGTCGTTGGAAGAGTTGTGCAAGAGGAATGACCTAGTTATGGTGAGTAAAAAGTGTAGGAGGAGGACGATGTGCCTAATACGAGTGAAGAGAAATTATATGCATGCCAGGCTGGCTCTCTAGGCACGTGCTTCGAGGTGTTCGAGACGCAACGCGCGAATTGATGGGTGATCACAAAAGTTGATGGCGCATGTTCGACACCGATGCGTACGTCCACTGCGGCCATGGAGACGGGAATAATCACTCGAAAGGGTGTAAAAAGTATCCGGAGCTCACATGCAACAAGAATAATCCCCAGAGCAACGAGTCGGCCGCGGCCAATGAAATCCAGATATCCCTGGTGGAAATTTCTCGACAAGGTAGAGTTGAAAATCGAGAATGAATACCGAGATACAATGCGCAGGAAAGGGTACAGAATGTAAGTACTTTTGAGGCTGGCACTACCCGAGCCTGATATCGATGCCGTGCGGCGCAGTATCCCAGGTCCGACTGCCGTATCGGGCAATCACCGGCGATCAAACGAGCGTGGTGCTCTCGCTTTCCATAAGATAGCGAGTCCCTAGAGTCGAATATAGTCCTAAGCTGAGTGCATTTCTGTCCACATTTATTCTATATCTACACTACGGCTCCTCCACAGGCTTACGCACGACCAGCTCCCCCAGTTCCAAGCCCGGGACAAACCCATCTTCTACACCGACCCTCGAACATTTACGGAGACTAACCCCAGAGATCGGATGCCTCATGCGAGAATTCAAAAACACGACGTGCTCGGTTTTTCAGACATTTGAATTGCCCCGAGAAGCTGCTGCTCGGGGACGCCGTGAGCAAAGGGCAGCTAATTCCAGGGCTACCGCCGCCGGTGACCCTGTGACCAACCCTCAGCCAGCCCCAGCGCCGAAGTCGAAAAAAACAGAAAACACTCAACCTGAACATCTACAAGTGGCATGCGATGGGTGACTATGTACCAACGATCAAGCTTTTTGGCACCACTGATGTGTATTCTACTCGACTGGTAAATAAATCCACTTCCCAAATATCTGATGTTCTAATCTTGTTTCGGTAGGGCGAGAGCCTCCACCGCCTGGTCAAGCGGATGTATGCATTGACAAATAAATGTGATCACCTGGCCCAAATTGCCAAACGATACATACGTCTCTCCCGTGCGCAATTGGCAGCCCGGGTCGCCGACCAGAAATTGCGGAAGAAAACCACCATCGCCAAGTCTTCTACAGGCTCTGCCACGACCCAAAAAAAGCAGCCGATGAGGCATGCCCACCTCCCCAGGCAGGATGACCCTTTCGGGTTTGGTGTCGGCGCACTCGATGTTCATCACTGCATCAGTAACGTCCGAAAAGCTGCGCTCCATCTCTTCAAACATTTTAATGCTCTGAAGGGAGACCCCGCTATGAAAGTGAGAGTTAGATGCACCGTATATTTCCCCCGCCATTCTGACTTCATTCAGGACTTCATTCCAAAGCTTCAAGACCACCTTCTCGGTCGCCTTCTTGGACGTGAATTTGATGGGGACGCCCACGACGAGTTTGCACCAGCGGATCGAAACACTGTCAGATTCGTCAACAACCGTATTTATGCAACAAAAATTCTGCTCGTCAACTATACTACCTATGACGTGCGAAGGAATCAAGATGTCCTCAACCCGAATGCCCAATGCTTCATCATGGTGCGCTCGCCCGAGAGTGAACCGGGTGCACACCCTTATTGGTATGCGCAAATCCTTGGAGTCTTCAACGCGTCGGTGTTGCGTTCCTCTGTCCGGCGAACCCACCACTCCGGCGCTGATGGAGTTTCTCTGGGTAAGATGGTTGGGGGTCGAGCCTGGGTACCGTGCTGGAATTCGACTGGCACGATCAAAGTCGGCTTTGTCCCAGAGTCGGACCCATACGCTTTCGGCTTCTGAGATCCCACGCAGGTCATCCGCGGTGCTCATCTGATTCCAGAATTCTGGGCGGGACGTACCAACAACCTACTTGCTACCGAAGAACTCACCGCAGCTCGCCGTCCAGAAGACACTGAAGATTGGGCCAATTACTATGTTAACATGTGCGTTTATTTCTCTATCCCGACTACATTTTTGCTTATTACTCCGTGTTTGTAGTTTCGCTGATCGTGACATGTTCATGCAATACGTTGGAGGTGGAATCGGGCATCTGGATGTCAATGAGCTGTTCT
Source organism: Mycena sp. CBHHK59/15 (assembly GCA_029204085.1). Lineage (NCBI taxonomy): Eukaryota > Fungi > Basidiomycota > Agaricomycetes > Agaricales > Mycenaceae > Mycena > Mycena sp. CBHHK59/15. The sequence continues at coordinate 7,410 of JARGXW010000940.1, forward strand.
CGGGGACCGATATCCAGATGGAGGAGGATGACAACGAACCTGCTACAGAGCAACCCCACGCATCCGATGGATCCGACTCGGAAGATGACACTGATTCAGACTCTAGTTCGGAGGAGGGGGAGGGGGAGGGGGAGGACGAGCACGATGTGCCGTCTGCTGGTGGGGAAGAAGACGAAGATTTGGGTATGAGTGACGACGACGAAATGGACATAGATCGAGATGGATAGACTTTCTAGTCGTAATAATAATGTGCTTCTTTCTTAATCATTTCCTGTGTATGTACGAGCCATATTTTCTTTGTGCGTAATGGGGTGACAATGGTCTGGAAGGCTCCATAGGCCGCATCTGTCGCATCTGAACGAAACGCGCACAGAGTGCATAGAAATTGTCCCAATCGGGCATCAGCAGTTTCCACTGGCCAAATAAATTCGTAAAACATGGGGGCCCTTGATTTTCTTGTACATCTACCAATATACACTCATTTATATATCCAACCTGTGTCTCTAATATTTTTGCTAGTGCTCAGGACCGTCGTTGCGGGCATAATAAAATTCACAAGGAAATTATATGTATGAGCAGATAAGTCCTCGACCTTCGACTCGGAGCTTCTGTTGGCAACGAGCGAGGGTTAGGGATGGTCACGGGTACGGGTTCGGGTATGAAACAGTCGGCCCGGACCCGGACCCGGACCCGGAAAACCCGGACCCAAACCCGCGGGTCTACGGTGGAGACCGCTCGAGGTCTCTGAAAGCTGGAAGCAGCCGAGATCGGCTAGATGGCACGCGAAGAGCGCAGAAGAGACAGCTGGGCCGCGAAACGGGGCCCGACGATGGAAACCCAAGGCAAGTGATGATGACAACTATGTACAAACAATCCCGATATATCTTCTAGCACCGCCACAGGCACCCCACCCCAAATGATGTCCGACCCGGACATCATACAGCAACTTCTGCGCCCAATGCTCCTTGTGAGCACCACCCAATCGAACCACCACGCATTGGTTCGGCCACTGTAGCCGTTCCTACTCGCCCGGTGGAACGCTGACGGCCAGCCAGGTTTAGAGGGTGTCCTGCGGTGTCGCCTCGTTGTTGGTAAGGGCCTCGGCCATCCGCTCCTCCGCCTCCGCAATCTCCAAGTCCCGTTCGGTGGGTATATACTCCCCTTCGTCCCGGGGGTGTTTTTGGTCGAGGGTTGAACCACGAAGTGGGATAAAATGACGAAGTCGTCTAGAATGAATGAAATTTTGATTTTTCAGTGGAGTACCATTCATATCACAGAGAGAGAAAGAGTTAAGGGAACGTGCGTATATCTGTGCCGGCGCTGACCAGCGCGGAGCGAGCTTGTTGACGGATTTACGATTGCCGTCTGTTGATGAGTCATACCACTGGACAACATCGCCGATTCGGAACTCGACGATTCTGGTGTTCACGTCAAAGCTGGATTTTTGTTGGTGAGCCCGTTGGAGGGATCGGAGGTGGGCGCTCCAGCGCAGGGAGTCGGCCAGAGCGAAGTGAATATCCGCGTCCGAGGGTGTAGTCGGTTGGAGATCCGCCGGTGTTCGTGATTCAGGAGTAAAGCTCCTGCCGAAAAGGAGTTCACGGGGTTTGGCCTTCAGTGCGATGAGGATGCGGTCGTTCATCTGACGTATTGCTTCGTCAAGATGGTCCGGCCAGTTCTGGGGAATATCCTCGGGTTTAACGGTGCCTTCGTCGAAATCGTGATCTGGGGCACAAAGACGTTTGAGTATGCCCAAAAGAATTTTGTTACTCCCCTCGATTAAGCCGTTGACCCATGGAGAATATGATGGCGTGGTGATATGCTTTACGTTGTTTGCCTCACAGAACGCGTCCACTTGATGGTTCTTGAAGTGGCTCCCGCCGTCGGCCATGAATGAGTCGGGGACGGAGAAGTCGTGGAAGATTCGGTGCAGCGTATCTATGGTCGTTTTCGCGCTACCTGCAGACTTCAGCTTTGTTGCCCATACGAAATGTGAAAATACATCGATGTAGAGCCCGACGTTCTTGAAGCCGCCTTTGCCAGTAACCATATGACGATTGCTTAAGCAGTGGCTGTCTCAACAGATAACCCTGTTCAATCTCTACTCTGCTTAAACCAGTCGCTGCACCACCGGCTCTAGCCCAGCGAGCGAGCAGGTGCGACTCAGATTAACGATGGTTTAAGCACGGATCAACATGTTTACACAGTGTTCAAATGGTGTTCAAGCAGAGTTCAAACAGAGTTCAAACAGCGCCCAAAAAGCTGAATTCCAAGAGAGGCCCCCGCGGGGTTCGAACCAGCGGCTGCTAAAAAGTCGTTCGAAAGCAGGAGTCGTAACCACTGAGCCAACAAGAACTGATGGTGCAGCTTAAATCATCCTGGAAATGGCCTTGCCTTGGGCCCACTTATTGTCAGGATTTCATTGTCTGTAGAGTACTATATTCAATATTATACCTTGGTTACAATTCAATTTATCTTGTTCATCCTCAGGATACTTCCTGATCCCTGTCCCCATGTCTCCTATTATTTTCGCGAATTTATGGGCATTACTTGGCCGTTGTCGAGCTCACTGTGGATGGCGGCGGCGGGACAATGATGGATTGATGGCGCGCCGGCGTTTGATGCGAAGGTTACGGTCGTGACACAGTCACCTCCGCGGTATCTCCCTGCCGATCTGTGGCGGTGAGCAATCCAAATGCGGCCTGGCGGTGGGTTTTAAGGAAAACCACCGCCTAGATAGGAATCACCTATAGTTACACATGTTGCACCCCGTTTGCCACGCCTACAACTACAGGGGAAACGTGGGCTGCACAGGTGGAGTTGGTCTTCCACTCGATGGCCCCATTTAGTGATGTTCAGGGCCCGGCCCAAGCCCCAGGGAAGAGGGGAAGAAGAGTGTCCGCGGCATGTTCCTATATTTTCCCCGCATCTGTTCCTTCGCGCGTAATTTGTCCCTGAAACTAATGAGACCAGCGGTAACGACCTCCTTTTCCTTCAACGTCAACTTGAGTTTGCGAGGGATGGGAATTTTGTGTGGTTTGGAAGTATACAGAGAGATGAGAGGAGGAAGTTCAGCGGTGGTTGGTGGTGCGGTGAAAGCGAATGATCTTTTAGAGCGTGCACAACATAAGAAACAGGGCAAGGGACGTTTTTCCGCTATACAATCGAGGGTAGACGTCTCGAGCGGAGGATTAGAATAGTGCTTGTTTATAAATGCAATATAGCAGTGTTTTTCAACGAGGATTAGGGCCTTTCCGTGGTTCATAGGGGCAGCTGCATTCTTTTTCTTTCGAGTCGACTTTGATTTACGCTGTACGGGTTGATCCGCGGGAGCAGGGGCTGGACCTGTCAAAGTCGGTGAACATTGTGATTTTACTGGAGGCAATGAATATTACCTGCGAGCTGTTTTGCGGCAGCAGCAACTGTAGCCGGAAAACAACACCGCGGGCGAGGCTCCCGGTTTCGCGTCCTGCTCGACCTTTTTCTTGGAGGACAAGGTCGAGAGTCGAAGAGAATCTGAGAGAAAGACTATCAAGGATGGATTTTGCGTTGATACCATTGGAAAAGGCAATAGTAGCGATTATTATTTGACAATTCGGGTCCACATCGATGAGGCGGATCGTTTCTGAGTTGTAGAAATCCGAACAGAGGCTCGTATACATGCGCGTTCGTCGCAGCTTGTCCACACCATCAGCTTGTAGACGCCAGATGTAGACATAAACCCGGAAGACGAGGTCCAGAGTATCACAATGAATGGAGGTCTTGCGACCGCTCATGAGATACGGAAGGAGGTCGGGAAAGTCGTAGCCCGCGAGTCCATGAGTTAAAATTTGCACAATAAACTGAATGTTTGGACGCTCATTGCTCCGGCGGATGAGGCCAAGGGTGTCAATGCATCAGGGTGATCAACTGCAGCTTCTCATATTGGATGTTTGGTGTAACGGTTTGACGCGTCAAACACGGTCGCCTACGTTTTCGGGGGTCATAGTGCGGCATTTGGCTGATGAACATTTGGTTGGGGGTGGGGCATCAGTGGCAAAATCCATTGAAGCAGGCGGATGGGTAACGGCAAATGGGGGGAGTGAAAATTGACGCGTGGTTTGACGTTGTTTGGTAAGCCCGTGATTTCGCGTGATTTGCACAGGGAGGCGAGAAACTGAAAAAAAAGAGGTCTATGGGATTTGAACCAAGGACCACCCGTACTGCGTAGACAGTCCAGGCGGTATGTGGAAGCTACTCCAAATGTAGACTTGCGCTTGCTGGTTCTGTGGACAACAACAATGTGCCCTGTATTTTCACTCGAATTTGGTCATCAACTTACGAGGTACAAGATTCTTTGGTTGAAGCGTCTGTCTACGAAAGACTATCATCAACTCCCGTCCCGAAATGAAAGGCCTAACCGGTGTAATAGATAGTCTCTCGAGCTCCCATGCACAATGAGTAGGGTGTGGCAGTGTCGCATATGACTCTCCAGGTCGGGCTCCTCCTGTATGTGGTTTATGAACAGCCGAGAGGATTGAAACTCATGAAACACACATGAAGAAGCGATCCGTTGGATTATGCTCATCAACTAATCGTGCAACGCGCACTCTGAGCCACGACATCTTGCTCCTTCTCAGAATGCTAAACGTTCGCATGAACCCGCCCCTGCCGATGACGACTACTTCAACTCCTGCAGCTGCGTCTTATCCGCCGAATCGGTCGCGGATGCGGATTCGCGCTGTGGTTCCGCATCGGTGCGCTTTGTCTTCTTCTTCTTGCGTGGCTGGGATGGCTCGGGAGTTGATTTGGGACTACTAGGTTCATGGGTCTCCAATTCATCAACTTTCCGTTTATTTTTGGCACCTTTTGGGCGACCGCGACCGCGTTTGGGTGGGAGCCCCGCAGACTCAGACTGGGACGGCGGTGGCTCAGCCGGGGGTTGGTAGTGATGGAATATAGTGCCGAACATTTAGGCACTATCGACGGCAGTGTTGGCTTAAGCTTTAAGGCCTTAATTTGATTAAGGGTTATTAAGGCCTTAACTGTTAAGGCTTAACGGTCTGGACGACGCTGTTAAGGCTTAAAGGTCCGGGCTGCCCCGTGCCGAGCCGTCGGGGAACCCCGGATGAATATATTTCGTTTGAACGATAGTCTCTGACTTCTGGAGGTTGAAATAACTGCATACACTTTTTGGCTTGTCAAAGAAGCCTGCAAACTAAAAACCTGGAGCTTTGGGCCTCAATCATGCAACGAACGGCGGCAGAATTGATGGAGTTGTTGACCGAGGAGAAAGACGATGGTAGGGCCGACAAATGAGCCATTTGATCTTCTGAAAATGAGTGAAGGCTGTATAATCAACTCTCTATTTTCAGCAAAGTCTGACCTGCTCGGCAGCCTCCTGGGACCACTCCAGCTGCACCGTGAAAGCACTCAGGCAAGATGGCCGGCACGAACGATTAGAGCTGCTCCGGACACCAGAATAGAATAGAAAATAGAATACGGATTTATCAAATGATGTGATCATGCTGATCGGAGCCACGCGGGAGCCACGGATCGCGACCACAACGCAACCACGAGAGTACATACAACTTTAGTATGATAGGCATAGCAGTGATGCCTATTTTGATGGTGTGATGCCTATTTTGATTGACATCAATCCCGCCATCTACCTCTGATGCGCCAATGGCAGCATCAAAATAGAGACCTTAACACTGTTTTTTCTTCATTTGCGTGAAGAGGACCAACCATTCGATGCCCCTCCCCTCCCTCGCTGCGCTCGGGGGGTCCCCCGAACCGGGGCATCTCAGGTTGGCACACTAAAGCCTCGTTCCCGTTTAAAATATATCCCTTGAACCCTAACAACCTAACCGAACCCTAACCGCTAACCTCTAACCCAAACCCGCTCTAACCCGAACCCCAACCGTGCCGTATTAACAACAATGCTTATTCCCGCAGTTAGGGCGCGCTCCGCTTGCCCTAACTGCTCGGCTGTGGTATTGGCATGCTAATTCTCAACTGTCGCGCACACGGCAGGCGCATCAAACTAGGCATCACACCATCAAAATAGGCATCATTGGATCATTGATATGCCTATCATACTAAAGTTGTCGTACCTCCGCAACCACGAAGCCTTCTCCGCCCTCGCCTGCATGCCACCGCCATTGCGCACACCCGCAGAGACTTCACGTCGCCCTTTTTCGGAGGGCCGAACGACGCCATGTGCACCGCAGCCTCATTCATGACCGTGTCGTCTAGTGATGTGCAGGGCCCGGCTCGGCCTGAATGCCCGGGCTTGGGCTTGGCTTAGGCGGGCTCGGGCTTCAGATTCTTGAGGCCCGAGCCCGAGCCCTGGGTGCCGGGCCTGAAGCCCTGAGCCCAGGCCCAAGCCCGGGCTTTTTCATAGCCAAGAAAAAGTGTGCTGGAGCTCTCAAGAGATGTGCTGAACAGTGAAGCCGGACCAGCCATAGACAGTACACCCAAACAAGACCGTGGCTGGCCGCGATGTCAACAATAATGCCGCGACTATGGTTTGTGCCACAAATGATCGGCCCACATTGGTAGTCAATGCTGAGCCTGGCGATCAGTTTTCGAGTCTACAGATCAAGAAGGGTATTTTATTGCTTATACCAGCCGGAAGGGGCCGTGAGGGCAAGAAAGCTTTGCCGATAAATATATATATGTAGGCCCGGGCCTGCGAGGCCTGGCGGGCCTGGAATTTCTCAAGCCCGAGCCCTGGGCCCTCCAAAGCCCTATGTCGGGCTCGGCTCGGCTTGATCAAGCCCAAGCCCGACTCGGCTCGGCTTGCGGGCCTGGGCCGGGCCCTGCACATCACTAGTGTCGTCGAAATTTCCCCCCTGGCCTACACGGCTTCTCCGGCTTCTCCGCTCGTACAGAAAGTCCACCAGGCGCTCGACATCGAGTGGGTCAGCAACCCAGTTGGCCCCGCCGCGTCCCATTGCACCAGAAAAGCGAGAAAACGATGCGAAAAGGAGAAAATGTGGTCGAGAAAATGCCGTGTCACCACCGGGTCACACCGGATCACATCATTTGATAAATCCGTATTCTATTTTCTATTCTATTCTGGTGTCCGGAGTAGCTAGTTAACCTGATGGCTCCCATGTCCGAAATGGCTAGGGAAGGGCGCGGGTTCGGGTAAACCCGGCGGGTTTGCGGGTCGGGTCGAGCGGGTACGGGTCACGGGTTGATGGTATTCCAGACCCGAAACCCGCGGGTTGCCCTCGGGTATGAGACACATGGGCCAAACTCACTGTGAAACCATGAATAGAGTAAGTTTTGCTGGTGCAAAAATGTGTATGAGGTCTAAATTTGCCCGCAAGATTAATTTTCTCACTTAAAAACACTGTCCCTGGACGTGCCTGACATCGGAACCTGCGATGCCGAGACCCGGATCACGATCGGCAGGGCTTGCCGACGACCCGTGAGCAACCCGTAAACCCGCGGGCTCGGGTTCGGGTTTTACGGGTTGGGGTCCGGGTCAGTACCCGGACCCGGACCCGTGCCCATCCCTATAATGGCTGTACGGCACGCCCAGATCCATGCCCAACGTCAACTGGATCTTGCGGGTGCCCCAGAAAAGGGCGATGTGGGTCCAGCCCGGCCCAGAAACGTTGGCCACCGCCCCGACAAATTGGTAACCGGACTCACACGCCAATTGAATTTTCGGGTAATGCCGGCCATGCCGTCAGGGCATCCAGAAAAAAGGAACACAGCGGTGGTACGATATTGCAACTGGAGTAATCGAGAAACGGAGAGATGTGAAACACCAAGACGAGCTTGTCCGGAACCACCATCATCAAAAATGAAAGAGTGGATTTCGAGGGTCAAAGTCCTCTCTAGCTGATCCACGATAGACAGGGCTTGACTGCATCGACAGTAGGCCCATTATAACGTCGATTCGGGACACTGAGAGAGATTCAGAGGCCCTAGGGCATACGAAGCACCAGTGTGATCTCTGCAGGGACACCGTAATGGGCCATATCTTGATGCTTTATTGCTTGCTGTCCACCTAGGACTTGACTGTAAAAAGTAGCATTGCATTGCATCGATAAAGGCAGAGTAGGAGCCAGGGAATTCGTGAATCGTCGCTGCCAGCGCGGCAAGAAACCCTCTGCCCTACCCGTTCCGGCCCGATGATGACGTTGTCTGGACTCCGGATCTAGCCGTCGCCACATCAGATAAGATTACGACTACAAAGAGCAACTGATCGCAGGCTTAGGCTAGCCCTTTCTGCTTGCCTGTCGTCTTCATTTTTTACTTACTTACTTACTCTTTTTTATGTAGCTTTTCTGTACTTATTTGCATGCGTGCCTATAGGGACTGTTGAGGTGACGTATTTGGTGTTTTTCTGGCCGACGGGGAGTTATGGTTAACGAGCAAGGAATTGCCGCTGGCCACCCACGAGGTTTTACCCGTACGACCCACCTGTTGTGGCCACAGCAGGTCGGGAAGACCACCAAGTGCTTAGTCTTTCCGCCCCCCTACAGTAGTGCGTGTGTTCTACGTATGATGGGTAACTTCTTAGTCTACAAAAGTTACGATGTCAGACGTAGTAAACTGATTGTTCCAGTTGTGGGACCGCGTCAGTATAATATACCTCCTCCTCCTCCAAGGGAACGACAAGCGAAACGGCGGCTTCGCCCTTGGACCCTGAGATCTAGAACACCACACTGGCAAAAAAATCAACTGTTCGAAATTTGAACCCAACCCAACCCACCTGTTCTTTTCCTTTGATGTTCATTCAAAGGCTCATAAGCACAAGTGGAAAAATATATATACAGGCACAGTTAATGAGGGTTGAAGGAGGACGGAGAAGAGACCGAGAAAACAAGGACACGTCTAATCTTCCGTGACCGAGCACGTGTCTGTGACAGTCCACGACCGACCAACAACAATACACGGCGGACAAGTTGATGTCATCTTCCCTTTTGTCATGTGCAGTCACCGTGACTGTCATGTGGACTGTCATCGAGACTGTCATCTTGCAAAGTGTTGCCGGCACCCGGACCGACACGCCGACTGTCATGCTTGCCTGTTTCGCTTGCGCGTTTCGCTGGTCGGGCCAAGGTTGGACATTACCAGAAATTGGTAAAGAAAATACGGCAGCGCTGCACCGACGCGACACAATTTTTTCCAGTTCAATGCTATAATTGATATAAGGGTAAGAGTCTCCTATTTACCCTATGTATGACCAAGCAATGAACAAGTATGCAAATCTACAGCTGTGAGATGACTACAAGTGGTCTTGAGTAACACACACAGTTTGACACACGTAAAAGTACATATAGTTGAGCCTTCCTCCAAGTTTCCATTCTTTGCACGGCGATGAAGGCAACAATTTTCTGAGCACAGCATTTAGTAGGAAAGACTGAACACAGGCTTGAAGCTTTAAATTGCACTGCAAGTCTGAGGTCTTGACTTCACCAGAGGCAAGAGGGTGCTTGGGTTGACCAGATGTTGCCTTAGGGGGAGCCTCCCGAGGTGTTTCCCATGAGCGGGGACAACACAGCCCACAGGAAAAAATGAAAAATTCGGTGTCCTCTTCCTGGGAGAATTTAGACTCCCCTGCATTTTTTCTGTGTTTTTCTGAAGCAAGGATGAGGCAGATGGAAAATAAAAGCAATACAAGTTTGACATTTTCTCACGACCAACCCAGTTGGCGAGATGACAGTTCTGATGACAGTCTGGGTGACAATCAGGATGACAGTCACAGTGACTGCACATGACAAAAGGGAAGATGACATCAACTTGTCTGCCGTGATAGGGTGCTTCATACATCCCAACTTGGGGCCCAACTCGAGCCCCAACTCGAGATCCAACTCGGAGATCAAGTTGGGGCAGAAACCAAGTTGGGGTCCGAGTTGGATGTCAAATCGTGCATAACCCCACGAGCTGACATCCAACTTGGACCCCAACTTGATGCCCCAACTTCGTCGCCCAACTTCGCTTAATTCGGTCCTACAGTGCCGAATTTGTATTATGTAACCTAACAAACTTCTCTGCACTACGACAACCGAGTGTGCGGGCCATGCCTCCCAGAGCCAAGGACACGACAGCGCCGCCAAAGCCGCGCAAAAGTCGAGCCGCGGTCCAGACTCCCGACTCCTCTGATGTCGAAGTCGCATCGACGGGCGCCACCACCAAACCAAAAAAAAAGCGCGAGACCGTTAACTGGATAAAAAATCCCACTTGGACCGACGACATAATCACCTACCTCAGCGAGGACCCCGCCTTTCGAATCAAACTGTTCTCTGACTCTACCGCAGATGCCAAGCAGGACGGCCGACGGAAGCTGGTGGGCAAAGACGGCAAGCCACAGCTGTATGCTCAGCTCGCCAAACACGTCTTCGCGGACAACCCGGATGAACAAGCTCGCTATCTGAACAACCCGGCGAAGTACGCCACTTCAGTGGAAACCCGTTTGCGCAGGTAAGCCCTACGTTCTGGACCACCACAGGGAAAAAATTCTCACCGTCTATTCAGACTCAAGAAGGAGTACAAGGGGTTGGTCGAGACGCTCAGGGCGACAGGAGCGGGACTCGAACCGGACCAAGTCCTCCCAGGGAGCAATATTGCGTCTCTACTTGGTACGTCACTGGGCATTCCGCGCTCACGGTTACTGACTACCACAGATGATATACGCTCAAAGTGGCCCTGGTGGGATGATCTCCACGTGTTCTGGAGGGAGCTCCCCAACTACAATCCCATTGGTGTCCAATCCTCGGAGCCCGTGTCTTCTTTATTTTGAGGTCTGAGAATGAACGCTCGTTTGAGGCCTGATTGACAACAAGGCCAAGCAGAAGCAAAGCGAAATTGGCGAGTTCAACAACGTCGGGGCAGGCTTTGAGCTGTTCCCACACTTTCATCGGGTCATTTCCCTGCGACTGTTTCAGTACCTTGCAACTGAGAAGCGAAGAGGGAAAACACGTACATTATCTCGCCCGAACGTCTCTTTATTCGCTTCCCATGGTGCGAAATCCCCTGTCCCTCTCATATAGTGAAGGAAGGCTTCGGAAACCTGTCGCTCCTTCGATTCCCGCTCACCCTCCACTATCGGAGAAGTAGATGGCCGAGACTGGACACGCCGGTAGAGCTAAATAGAATTTCAGTCATAGAATGCAAGTAAGAACGTATGAACACACCGTCATGAGTTCAGCGCTTAAAACAAAGACGTTGAGCCCTGCTTTGTCTCCGAAACGTTCGAGGACCTCGTAAGGATTAAGGATGAGGCAGAAGGTAAAAAACGGCTGGTCCAACACCGCCCAACGCTTCTCGATCCGAGCACACATGCCTTTAGACACAACCTTGTTTTTGTGAGCCTGGAAATGGCGAAATACTCCCGCAAAAGACAGCAGGACCTGGTCTGCCCGCGTCCGGTCAGCCTGGTTGATGTTCGTCGCGTAGCAGATCGGTTCTATGTCGTCAACGAGAGTCTCGAGCCCAGTCCAGAAATCATTACTCTCGATGACATCACATTGTTCGTTCGCCATTGCTGTCATTTTGGCTTTGGCTTTGGTGTTTTTCTCGGCCCCGACCTGAGCGGCGACGATTTCCTCGCGTTTAAGATAGGCGGCATACCGAAGGGGGACTTTGAGCAGAAGCAGGCGACGAAATGCGAGATAGTGAGTTGTCCAGCGGGTAAGGTTGGCGAGGAGATAGACCAAAATCGCAAAATTTTTAGCATACTGGGCAGCATCGAAGATTTTGCGGACGCGATCGTGGGAGAGAATTCACCCGACGAGGACAGTAGCCATCTCCGCGATCTCGGCGGCGTCCTCGTTGACGGTGAAATAGTCCCCGAGGATCAGTTGTCCCTTAAAACCGAATTAAGGCCCGAAATTAGTGCAAAGTGGTGCGACGTACCTGGTGTGCGCAGCAGGGAACCACAAATATCCATGTCCTCTTGGCTCCAAAGTCTTTCCGTCCCCGCTGACTACCTCCATCCTTATCACAGCAGAATAGCACCACGATACAGCCGTATTTGCTCTCCGTATTATCAACCATTCCTTCGAAGGCAATGCACATGGCTGCGCCGTCCTTGTGATGTCCATTGGACTTGATCAAGTCCACCAAATACGACTGTCAAGTATACGGTGAGCCACAAATAGGTCCCGGTTCGATAAACCTTACATGGGTGCTTGTCGCGACGTTAACACCTGTGATAGAGTTGCGACTATCATCCTTCCAGCCGTCCGTGCTGTAACGATAAATTGATTAGCCGTGGCGAATCAGAGATAGAGATTACGCACGAGAGAACCACATTTTGGCCCTTCAGAGCCCCTCGAAGTGTCTTCTCAACCTCTGCGCTGGCCGCATCAAGTATCCGACCAGAAATAACCTCACGACTCGGAATGACATCGCACGCCGTCGCGCGGAACATAATCATGAGCTTGATGATTTCGGGGTTCTCAGTCCAACGGAACGGAAGGTTAGCCGAAACGGTGGCACGTAGAAACTGTTGCTGGATCCACGCAACCTCGTCCTTGTTGAAAGGTATGTTCAAGCCGCGAAATACCTGAAGCTCTGTCTGCTTCATCGAATTCTCGACGTTGCGAAAGAGCTTCCGCTTTTTCGGGGGCTGCTCGTTGTCAGACCCATCGTCGGCCGAGTCAGTGGCTGGCGCATTGCCGTTCTTGATCTTCTTGGCGTGTTTCTGTGCCTCGGGCGTCGCGTAAGGGCAAGGGTTGGCACCGATCAGATGTGCTATCATAGAGTCTTTAACACCGAGGACTGAGCCTGCATCTGCCCGGGCTGAAGATATCTGATTAGAGGAAGTGCGGGGAGATTAGAAAAATAAATACACGCACCTTGGACAAACGTGGCCTCATTCCACTCAAGGTTAGCCATACCAACCGTCCCCTGATTGGATGGGTGGTTAGGTCCGAGATGGTGCTTCATGCAGAAGCGGCAGTAGGCCTTGGAGTGCGATGAATTTTGCGGCTCTGCCTTGACAAAGTAGTCCCAAATTGGGTTTCGCTTGGGAGGCATCTGTGTGACCGCGGTCAAACTGTTGGCGCCGAGCGATAAATGAGGAGGACCGGAGGTAACCCGGTGAAAAAGATGCCGCGCCAGTGTTAAGAAGGACTCGCGCTGCTTGAGAAGAACCTGGGTGGAGTGCACGACTTAAATAGAGTCCCTGGACAGCCTTGCTAACATTTCCGAGCTGAAGATGAAGCGGATGAGCGCCTGTGCGCATGGTCAAATTTGCAAACGGGAGTGATGGAGGCAGTGTAGAGCGGCCAGAGCCGCGAATGTGATGCATCAGGGTTTTGAAGAGGATCCGAAGTCGCTGTATTCATAGCTAAAAGGTGTGCAATAAGAAACGAGAGGGATTACACTTCCAGGCCCCGTCCGACATTGAATGAGCGTCAAGAAGGAACCAGAAACGGCATCAAAGCGGAGTTTGAAGTGCTCGGCAATTCGGCTTCGCCTATGCACAGCCAGGTTTACAGCATGGCGGGAATGATGGAGACGGTAGAGCGGTTGACCCGCATAGTGTACGCGTGGACTCGCACAATCTGCGCAATCTGCGCAATCTGCGCAATTTGCGCAATTTGCACACGCTGACTAATATTATCGCCCCTTTGGGCAGACCTGGGTCCTTCGGGTTTCCCCGATGATCTAGTATGTGACATGCGTGAACGGCCCGTGACAGCCATAAAGCTATACTAAGGCTTAATTAAGGGTTAACAAGGATCTGAGCTGAAGCTAAGGCCTTATCTTAAGGCCTTTTTAAGGGTTACCCTTAATTAACCCTTAGCCCTTAAGCCGCAACACTGGTCATTTGGTCATGGTTTAAAGTCAAACGAACCAGAATTGAGGCTGCAATGAGTGATATGGTCAAAACGATCAAAAACATCTGTTTTTGGGGAAAAAACGTCTGCGCCCTAAGTTCCGCAAACAGCAGTAAAGACAGATATCACAGATTGGGAGATTTGACCGATCTTGAGGCTGCCCTGCAGAACGATCAAGAAGCATTGGCACTGACACCTGAAGGCCACCCAGATCGTGCTGGACGTCTGCAGAGCTTGGCTGTGTCTTTTACAGACAGATATCAGAGATTGGGAGATTTGACCGATCTCGAGGCTGCCCTGCAGAACAATCAAGAAGCATTGGCACTGACACCTGAAGGCCACCCAGATCGTGCTGGACGTCTGCAGAGCTTGGCTGTGTGTTTTGGACAGCGATATCAGAGATTGGGAGATTTGACCGATCTTGAGGCTGCCCTGCAGAATGATCAAGAAGCATTGGCACTGACACCTGAAGGCCACCCAGATCATGCTGGACGTCTGCAGAGCTTGGCTGTGTCTTTTACAGACAGATATTGGAGATTAGGAGATTTGATTGATCTCGAGGCTGCCCTGCAGAACAAGCAAGAAGCATTGGCACTGACACCTGAAGGCCACCCAGATCGTGCTGTACAGCCAAGCTCTGCAAACTGTGCAGCACGATCTGGGTGGCCTTCAGGTGTCAGTGCCAATGCTTCTTGCTTGTTCTGCAGGGCAGCCTCAAGATCGGTCAAATCTCCTAATCTCCAATATCTGTCTGTAATAGCTTGGTATATTGCCGGTCATAGAGTAGAGCCTCTTTTGTGAGCAATGACACTTTTAGGTAAGGAGGGAATATAAGAGGGTAAGTAAGACAGGCTTATTAAGCGAAAAGTTCGGCACTAATGGAAGGGAAGAGTTCAACAAAATGGTCAGGAGGAGTAACATCAAGGCCAACGGTTCTAATGTAAATTACCCGGTTGCATCCAAAGATAGGGATCTCATCATCCCAGCCAGCAGGGACCCAGTGACTGGTGGCGTCGAGGAAGCGCTGGATCTGAGAGCCATGAGGAAGACCCCTGGCTTCCAGGCTGTCGAGGAAGTCCTGGAGGACGAGGTTGGCGATGATACAGGCCGTGAAAGGATTTTCGTGCTCCTTAGCACGAGGATAAACCATCGTACAGATAGTATTGGTGCAGCTTGTGTCTGCGTTCTACAAGAATATAGTGAGCCATTATGCATTGAGTTTGAGAGAGGCAAGGAAACATACCAGGTACCAGGCGATCAAAAGCACAGGTGTGCACACGTCGAGAGTGATTTCGATGGGCTCGGTGGCGGGTACTGGAGGTCTCCAATGGGGTCGTTGGAGTCGGAGTCAGGAACCAGAATTTCCCCCGCAGGGGAATAATGCGCATCAACATGGAAGATCGACGTATTCGAAGGTACCGGTCTCGATGAGCGAGCCAAACTCATCCATCATCGATTTGGCCCAATCCTCTGAGTGCGCGCTGGCCATCGCTTGCTTGAACATCAACGGCACGACAATTGGAGGCTCGGGAACACGTGCAGGACGAGCCTGTGCTTGAAACTCAGCCTCCTCCTTCTCCTCAAGCACATGTGCATCTAGCGCAAAACTGAATAGACAGATCTCTTCCTATTCAGCAGGGCCATGTACAGACCCACAGACCGGGTCAAATCGGTCCATTGCTGGTGCAAGGGCCATCTGTTTGGATTTGGAATAGAATGCCTTCTCTGCGCTGTTTGGTTCTGGAATAGAGTGCCTTATCTCTGGCCCATTCGGCAATTATGAGGAACTTTCAGAACTTTTCGTGACTTGGTGCTAATTACGAGACCATGCGGTAAAAACTAGACTACCATATGACCGTTAATCAACTTCCATCATATTTCTGCATTAACTTGATGTTCCTGGCATTTGGTGCAGAGACCAGACTCGGCAACTGCAGGTTTCGAGAGGTTCCTGAACCTCCTCAGAATCTTTCCATACCGCCGGTAGTAATTATAATATATTATTTTGCATGTTTTGCGGAGTCATCTCTTGTGTCGTGATTTGAAGGTTGTGTGGGATGTTGTATAGCTCTAAAAACAATTATTTGGATGGCGGAGGGCACACCGTCCTCGTAATTGAGGCATGGCACCCGGAGCGTGTGAACAGTGGACTTGAACAAGCAGAATATAGGTACAGCTCAGGCTCTGTGTATTTGTGTGATCTATGATTGAATAAGCTGAGAAACTGACCATTATCATTCTATTGAGTGTCCTGGAGGAGTCCACAGCTCGGATTTGCTCTTGTACTCCCTGTACAGCACCGCGAGACAACTCGATCTCAACGATTCCGGGCACGTGACCGCGCTTGTGATCACATTGGGACATGTCGCGTCGCCGGACGGGATGCACAGAGTTGATCTGAGGCGTGTAATCTCTCGAAACACTTCAAAGTCAGAATATTGACAATTGTTCACTTGCTGGAGGATAGATCACACAATACACAGAGCCTGAGCTGTACCTATATTCTGCTTGTTCAAGTCCACTGTTCACGTGCTCCGGGTGCCATGCCTCAATTACGAGGACGGTGTGCCTCCGCATACAAATAATTGTTTTTAGAGCCATACAACATCCACACAACCTTCAAATCACGACACAAGAGATGATCTCCGCAAAACATGCAAAATATATATTATAATTACTACGCGGTAGGGAAAGATTCTGAGGACGTCATGCCCTGCGGAATTGTCGTGTAATTCTGCTCATATAGTTTTCAGAAACGTACGTTGAGAATTGAGGTCAGAACAGCTGTTCTGGCTGAAATGATCAAAAACAGCTCAAAAAGGAAAAAAAATCGGCCGCCCTAAGTTCCGCAAAGAGCTGTAAGCTTCAACGACAAAATTCAACTCGAGATACAGTATAAGAAATATGCTTTCCTACAAGATATTCATCATCGTCTGATTCGTTGTCACTCTGGTTGCGAGCCATGGACCGGACTAGCCATTACCGTCTGCGGGTTGAGGCGGGAAAGAAGTCGGGTTGCAACGATACACCCAGGTGTCTGTGGGGGCAAGTTTTGTTGATTGCAGTGTTGGACGGGGGGCTGCAAAATAAATGCTGAAATTAGCACAGTTGATCACAGTGAGTCTGAAGAGACTTGCCGTCTGAGGAATGGGCTGTACACTTGAACGGTCCGGGCTGCCGGTGTAACCGCACGACCTAGGTCCAATCAGCAACACAAAAAAAAAAAAAAGGGACAATACTGCGGCTGGCTGCATGCGGAGCTTGGCCGCGTCCAATGCTGCATTGGGTAACAAGGAGGTTTCAAACCATTGTGGGTATATGGAGCGAATATAATTACCTGTCAGCGGCGCAAAACCGCGACCTGCGTCGCGCTGACTAGTGTCTTGAGCTGGAGTCGGGCCACTCCTAGTGGAACGAGACAGCAGGTTGTATGCATTCACAGGTTCTGGCTGAGAAGCTATGGCACGCGAGCTGCCTCTGGTATTGATATTACGAGGAGGTGGAACGGGTGGAGCCTCAGAGGTATCAGCGTCTGTAGCAGGCCTGCGTCGAGGGGCCATTGTCGAATGCTGACTAGTTTCTTCCAAGGGACGGTCTTCTTAAGTCTGTTGTGCTTGCCGGACCGGCCGCTCTTTCAAACACAACTAATTTACCTAAGCCCAAAGCAACATCAACTACTAGCAAGAAGCGAAGTCACGCAGACGCTAATAAAGAGAATTCCAGTATATAGTTTGGTAACCCGCGTATATAGTTCTTTACGAGTCCATTAAATCTAGTCACCCATAATAAAGGACCCTATGTCCATGACTCCTTCGCAAACCGTGATGGGATTAGTTGGGCATTCCGGAATTGTTCCCGACGAAGCGACCGGTTCGTCCTCGTTCCGGTGGGCAGACCCCCCGCCTGCCGTCCGATGTAGAAATGTTTTCAACTGGTGTTCTTGTAAAATTGCGTGACCAATACCCCATTCATTGTCGACCTGGTACGGTTGATCGCGCCCCCCTCGTATTCGAGGATGTGATTTTTGCGGAGGTGGATGCCAAGCTGGTTGATATCGTGGACAGTGCTGGCATCTTTGTGTCGTTGTCCATTTTGTTTCAGTCCAAAAAGGCCCGGAAACATCTCGCGAAGTTTGCTGATACCAGCAATATTCAAACCAACTGCTCAGAAAGGTGTTTGCTGTCGAAGTCGTGGCTTTTAGAATTGAAGAGCCGCTTGATCCAAAAATTAAAGTGCTCCTGGAGTAAATCTAGTTCGAACCAATGCCCGCTCCGGCCCGAGGGATTGACGAGGTAATTGTTTAACACCGCCGTGATCAGGTCTTCTGAAAATTCGTACAAGAAATTGCAGGCGAGCTCGAGGAGCTCATTTCCGTATTTCGTTGAATGAGCCCCCCAAAATGAGAACCGGAGGAGCTAAATCCCAGTCAATTCAAGAATGTAGTAACATTTGGGACCTTACTTTGAGAACTTCGAAAACTCGCCCTATATCGCCCTCCGCGGTTGCTGCAGATATTTCCATGTACCACAGGGTGACTCGCATGAAGTGACACAGAGTGACGAGTGCTTGGTCGCCTTTGGAAAAATTGCGAGCTGGCCGTGCTCCCGCGGTTGTTCTCACTCGTGTTGTCTTCCTTCTCAAGCGGCTGGACACTGCTGAAGAAATAACGATTTGAATAAGGTCATGGAGTTAATGCATTGAATAGTCACCTGGCACAATTTCAGGTTCATTGTCAACGACTTCCCCACTCCATGGTTCACCGTACACATTCGTGTCGCGCTCAGTGTGACCCAGCGCATCGTCAGCGGCAGCAGAGCACATGTAGCGGTCATACACTTTGCGGCAAAGCCATGAAGCTCATCAAACGAGCAATCCTTGAGAGGACATCCAGGGCCGGATCGAAATATACTTGCAATGCATCAAGCAATTTGGAGTCGCGTGGACTGAACAGCTCAGTCTCTTCTTCGCAAATAAGTCTACATTGGAATTGAGTTGCAGTCATTTGCAGCTGACGAATGAGCTTACCGGAGAGCATCGAGGACCAAGGTCTCAAACCGATCCTCGAGAATATGGTGAGCGGGATAGAAGTCACATTTGTCGTGATTAAATTTCTCGCGTCCCATACAGACAGTGTCGTGATGCAAACCAAATGCGCCTTTGTCTAAATCCGGATACCAGTGAAGCCAAAAGATCGCCTTTGCCAGGCCCATTTCAAGTGCCAGAGCTGTATAATTGGGAGCGCCCATTTGTGCTGTTCATATAGTGTATCACCCTTTGCGGTGTAACGGATAATTTTCCGAATTCGATCGATGCTGAGCTGATCCCCGCAAATCATGATCATCCACTTGAAGAGCATGAAGGGATAAATGAAGAGTTGGCCGATAACTAGATTCCACAGGACTTGGGCAGCACCAGGGGTTGTGGACTCGTCGATATTTGTGGGGCGCGGTGTGTGAATTTTAGCCTTGCGAAGACGGAGCCGATGTTTCGCAAGCGTCCCGGTAAACAGTGCCTCGACGGCGGCTCGATGACGGGATAATGAGGGTATGTACTTGAGCCAGATGCGCAGGACCGTCCCTGCACCGACACCACGAATGTGCGGCCAATTGATATCGTCCCTCAGTTGTTCAACCGTTAATTTCAATCGAACCTTCTGCTTCATTTTTTCGATAAGGGGCTCGCTTCGCATGGCGCCTGGTGGTACGTCCCCAAGCTCTATCGCTGTTGAAGCAGTGCCGTTCTTTACTTCGTCTTTATGGCCCAGTGTTGGCTGCCATGCACGTTGCATTTTGTTGACGTTATCGAAGAGCAGTAAAAAGCCGGGCCCGTGTCGATAGAGAACGCGCCGAGGAGCTTTAATTGGACATCCGAATCTATTGCAAGGACATTCAGAGTCGCTAGAGTTGTCTGGTAGGACACGGTTAAACCGAGACGGCAAAGGAGGGAGACGAGCTCCCGATTGGCATTGCATGTAAAGGCGAAAAGGCCAATGAGCATTGGAAAGACCAAGGCGAAGCGATAACGGAAATAGAGGAGAACGAGAATAGAAGCCGTTACTGCCTACAAAAAAATGGTTAGATAGAAATTCAGTAATATTATATCAAGCCAGTGTACCTGCCACGGATCGCGCCGACCAATTTTGCTGGTAATGAAACTGGGAGCGATAGAGACCTCGGGTTCCTCCTCTTCCCCGTCGCTCCCTGCGTCCTGTTCCTTCTCTGGGGGCTCTGGCGCAGCGCTGCTCTCATCAGGACCGGGCTGGAGTGAGTGGAAGGGCAATTCAGACGCAATAGATGTGTCTGATGCCGTAGGCGTAGGGAGAGGTGCTGGATCTGGGGGAGGTTTGGCGGCCTTTTCCAGCTTTTTGCGTGTGCGGTAGTTGACAGCCACTGTGGTTCCGACAGCAAAAATCGCCGGTGCGACAGTTGCGATGGTCTCCTGGCTTTTGAGCATGCTCCAGGACGTCAAAACCATGTCCCAGCTCCAGCCTTCCATCCCAGGCAAGCGAACAAACCCGTGGATTGGATCTACGAGTCGGTTGGCCTCCTTATTTGTGCGTTCAAGCACGACACTGAGAGCCCAGTTGATCAAGCCGTTCCGTGTGCTATTAGAGCCGGGAGGTAGGAGATTAGAGTCGAGACGCAGAGAAGGGCGAAGCGCATGGCGAGGTAGCGAGAACGATGGCTCCTCTGCGACACCTGCTTCCCAACGTTGTGATTTAGCGTGGTGGAAAATTAAATCCACAATTGCGACGGGGTGGTGAGCGGCATTTCCTTCCGCACATCGCAGGAACGACGCAACAGAGGTATAGACGCTGCTGTGCTTGCTGTACCTGCGCTCAAATAATGCTGCTAAGAAGCTGCCAATCGTAGGAAATCCGGCCTTGCGGATGGCACGGATTACAACGAGAAGGCGGTCCTCCGTTCGGCGATTGGCCACTTGAATATGCGTCTCTGGTGGTGTGAACGCGTCTCTGGTACGATTCCATTGAAAAAATCGCCGGCAAATGCGAGGGATAATTCTGCGAGCACCAGTTCCAGTGGATCCGCGCGGGGCAACGGGGGAGGGAGCGCCGCGTGAGGGACCAGGGCCGGCAGAGGGAACGGCATTGGTGGGGCATAAGCATGTGGTTGTTGCCCATATCCGAACAGAGTTGCTGGCGTCGGTGGTCCATACGGTGTAGTTGGGCTGACAGCGGCTAGCGTAGTTTAGGTATATTAGGTTCAGATGTCTGTCTTCGGCAATCACATTGGGTTTCTTCCTCCGCTTCCACCCTCCCGCTGCGAGCCCCGTTGGCTCTTCTCCCACAAGAGGTCCTGCGCGCCCTCCATTTGGTGATGAGAGTGTGATTCGCTCTTCCCCACGTTCCCCTCAGACCAGATTGGTTTCCTTAGTCACCACTCAAGCTTTCTCGAGGCCCCCTCTAGCTGATTTCTTGCCTCATTTTTTCTTTCGACCAACCCATTTTCTGTTGTAGGTCAAGAGTTCAGGGTCACACTGTAGACCGTTCTCTTCAGACTGAGTTGTATTAGCATATTGTACTACGCACCTGTAGACCGTTCTCTTCAGACTGAGGAGACGGACTACAGGAGTGCCCTATATATATATGTGTGTACGCATGACTCATTGACTCTGCGCTACCGAGCCCCCGGACCCGCTAGAGGCTGTGTGGAAGGATGACTGGACCGTATGATGGAAGCTGTGTAGCGGACGCGAGGTCCTAAACTACAACACTCCCCCTGACCTCGCTGTCCAGCCCAGCTACTCCAATCCAATCATACGACGGCAGCGGAGCGTCGTGTCGCGTGGAAGAATCTTTGTGAGGAGGTCCGCCGGGTTCGCATTTGATGCGCAATAATGAATGGTCACATCACCGTCCTCAATGTAGTCCCGAAGATTGTGGTATTTCAACGCAATGTGTTTCGCCTTGTCATGCATCGCTGGATTCTCGGCGACAGTTATTGTGGACTGGTTGTCGCAGTGCATGGGTGAGGGGTGGTCAAGTGGCTGCCCCATGAGTTCACCAAGCACATTTCGGACGAACATGAGTTCACGGCTTGAATGACTTCCAGCAATATATTCGGCTTCCATTGTAGACTGAGCTGCCACACTCTGCAAACGGCTGATCCAGGAGACGGCGCCACCTGCGAGGAGAACAAGAGTACCTGAGGTCGAGCGCAACTTGTCCTTTTCACCTGCCCAGTCGGCGTCGGTATAACAACGCAAGGTTTCCGCGAATGGTGTGGCAAGGTGTCCCGGACCGCGGTAGGTAATGCCCAGGTCAAGCGTCCCTTTAATGTAGCGGAGGAGATGCATCAGCGCGTTCCAGTGCTCAATGCCCGGGTTAGAGCTGAAACGGCTCAGCATTCCGACAGCAAAGGCCAAGTCGGGGCGCGACCCAAGCATCCCATACATGACCGAGCCCAAACCACCGAGGTAATCCTTGCCGTGCATGAGCTGACGTTCCTCGGATGTCTTCGGCGACATATCCTTCGTCAACTTGGTGCCAACAGGGAACGGGGTGGACACAGGCCGACAGTCCGTCATCCCAAACCGCTCTAGCACACCTTCAAAGTATTTCTTTTGGGAAATATGCACCGTCTGAGCCTCCAGGTCCTGCGTGATTTCCAGGCCCAAGCAATACGACGCGACACCCAGATCTTTCATCTTCAGGCGTGCCGACAGCTCTGCCTTTAGAGTGTTCCAGGTCGCCTCGTCGTTCGTAGCTCCCTGAAGATCATCGACGTATAACGCAATGACGACAATGATATCGCCCCGGCGGCAGAGGTAAATGCTGTGATCGGATTGCAGTCGCGTGAAGCCAAGGGATTGAAATATCGAGTTGATGAGTCGGTACCACTGACGAGACGCTTGCTTGAGGCCGTAGATAGATTTATGAAGCTTCAAAACCATCTCTTCACCGTTCTCATTGAGTTTCGGCGGAAGACCGGGCGGCTGGGACATGTAAATTTCCTCGTCAAGGTCGGCATTGAGGAAGGCGGTGACGACGTCCATTTGGTAGATGGTGAGACCATGGTGAGCGGCGAGGGCAAACATGACACGGAGGGAGGTGAACTTGACGACAGGGGCGAATGTTTCTTTGTAATCAATGCCGTGAATCTGCGTGAATCCACGTGCAACGAGGCGCGCTTTGAAGCGCTCAAACTCGCCCCACTGGTTCGTCTTCACGCTGAACACCCACTTGCACGTAATTACCCTCCGGCCCTCTGGCGCGTCGACATAATCGAAGGTCCCAGTGTCCACAAGCGACCCAAATTCAGCTGCCATCGCGTTCGCCCATTCCTCGGACTCTGCACTTGCCATTGCCTGCCGGAACGTCAACGGGACGGGGATCGCGGACTCTGGGACTCGAGCAGCGCGAGCCTGAGCTTGGAACTCCTCCTCCTCCTCAAGCTCAGGTGCGTCGACAATTTCTGGTGCTGTCTTGTGCTGATATCGACCTTTTGGTAGCTTCGCGCGCTCGTCTGTCATCCCCTCGAAACGCAGGGGCAGCCTGCGCGTCCTCGGCACTGGTGGCGCCTCGACAACGACATCGGCCAGGTCCTCCGCACCCGCACCCGCACCCGCACCTGCATCCTCGGGCTCGTCTCGCTTCTCCATCTCGGGTTCGTTCACCACATCCACAACATCCGCGGGCAATGGCATCGCATCCTTGGTGGTAATAGATGGTGACCCAGGGACAGGAGAATCGGGGGTAATTGGTGGAAGGTTGCGAAGGTCCGTTATCACCTCAGTCCACCCAGAACTCGTTCCGCGCTCAACGAATGTCACGTCCCTAGACTTGTACACTTTGCGTGTCGTTCTGTCGTAGCACTTGTACGCCTTGGACTGTGTCCCAGGGAGCGCGTAGTAGCCAATAAAAATGCATTTGACCGCCTTATCTGCCAACGTCGCACGACTTTTCTCCGGCAACACCTGGACGTAACACTCGCACCCAAAAGGCCGTAGATGGCTAATGTCTTGACGATGCCCAGTCCAGGCCTCTTCTGGGATGCGTCCATCCAGTGACGCACGTGTTGGACAGAAGTTCCGTGTCATCGCACCGTACAGCACGGCGTCTGGCCAGAATCCAATGGGAAGGTCGGCCTCGATCAAATTCGCTCTTGCGCTATCTTCGAGCGTGCGGTTCGCGCGTTCAGCCACACCGTTCTGCTGCGAGGTGTGCGGACCGTCGTCTGATGAATTATACCTTCGGATTCGAGATACGCCTCGAATTCGTCCGAAGTGAGCTCACCCGCATTGTCTGTGCGGATCTTGCCTATCTTCTCGCCGGTCTCCTTCTCACGCGGGCCTTCCACACACGGAATCGTTGGAGCGCACTGCTCTTGTGCTTCATGAAGTCGACGTCAAGGTGCGCAGTGTAGTCATCGGTGAATGTAATGAAATAGCGATTTCCGCCAATGGAATTCGGGAGCGGGCCAACCATATCAGAGTGCACTAACTCTAGAACACGAGTAGCACGTCGTCTCCCATCTCTTGGGAACGGCTTGCGCGACGCTTTCCCTCGTAGGCACGCCTCACATGACACATTATCGTCCCACTGACCCATCTCTGCACCATCGACCATCCCCGACGCAACAAGTTTCCTGAGGTCGGAGAAGTTCAGATGGCCGAGGCGGCGATGTAATGTGAGGATGTCGAGGCGCTTACCAGCGGGCGCGGGGGTTTTCGCCTTCAGGAGGGATGCACCGCCGGTCGGGATCGCAGTGGATACAGGTGCATCGGCCAGTTCTAAAGTGTAGAGGCCGTCTTTGAAGACAGCCTCACAGAGCGTAACACCGCGCAGCTTGATGAAGCAGACTTTGCCCTCGAACTCCAGCTTGACGCCCGGAATCGCCGTTAGCTGTCCAACGGAGAGAAGCGAGCCCGCGAGCTTCGGAACGTGGAGTGTGCGCGTGAAGTGGACCATCTGAACTCCGGTCGGACTCTTGATGCGCCGCGCACTCGTTCCAGTCCCAATGGCGTAGATCTCGCTGTTGTCGCCGAGCTGGATGGGGATAGGCTTGTCGAGGGTGGTGTATGTGATGAAAGAATCACGCTCGGAGGTAAGGCTGCGCGAAGAGCCTGAGTCGACGAAGAGCGCGTCGGTACGGAGGGCCTTCGTCGCCTTCTTGGTAAGGAGGACCTTGGGCTGATCATCGTCCCCACTGGCATCGTACGCGACTTGCGCAAGACGGAGCTTCTCCTTCAACTGCTCCTTCTCACTGAACTTGCAGTCACGAGCGATGTGGCCCTTGTTTCCGCACCCGTAACACGTCACCCCGCTCTTCCAATCACTGCCGCCGGCACCACCGCGAGCACCACCACGCCCACCTCCTCGTCCGCCTCGTCCGCCGCCGCGTCCACCACGCTGTGTCTGGGCAACATATGCCTTGACCGCATTCGCGGCTATCTCTTCCTCGTGTGCCTTCGCCAAGGCCGCCTTCTCGGTGTATGCCTTCAGGGCGTGCTCTTCACGCTGCCGCACAGCCAGTAACTCGCGCTGCCGAACCTCGTCTTCCAAGAGCACCGGTGTGACTGTGAGGATGCTCCTGTGGTTGGTCAAGGAGATGGCCTGGACGAGGGGAGTGAAGTCAGCCGGCAGACTCTGGAGTGTGTACTGGAGCAGCTTGTAGTCGGACAGCGGGTCGTTTCCCCGTTTCAAGTCGTTGGCATACCCGATGAGAAGGTCGAGGTGGGCTTGCAGAGGTCCGCTCTCAATGCCTGCGTACTTGATGGTCGAAATCTTCTGGTGAATTGCGATCATCGACTGCATGCCCTGGCGCTGATAGATGGCGCGAAGATTGCTCCACATCTCTGCTGCCGTCCGTGCATCTCGAATGTAGGCGACCTGGTCATCACTAACCATCTCGATGATGCGGCGTTTGGTTTTGTCGTCACCCTTGCGCCATACCGCGTATGCTGGATTCGCAACTTCCACGTCGACGGTACCGGTGGCAGGAGAAACAGCCGGCTGCTGGACAATCATCGTCGGGAGAGGCTCCTGCTCGGGATTGGCAATGTACCCCCATCTCTCTTCATCCTCGAATTTGGCCTGGGCTTTGAATGCCCAACTGTCCCAGTTCTTGCCATCGAGCTGATTGAAAGGATAGCGCGTAGCGCTGGAAACGTCTCGGGGCCCATAACCTGTTGTAGGTCAAGAGTTCAGGGTCACACTGTAGACCGTTCTCTTCAGACTGAGTTGTATTAGCATATTGTACTACGCACCTGTAGACCGTTCTCTTCAGACTGAGGAGACGGACTACAGGAGTGCCCTATATATATATGTGTGTACGCATGACTCATTGACTCTGCGCTACCGAGCCCCCGGACCCGCTAGAGGCTGTGTGGAAGGATGACTGGACCGTATGATGGAAGCTGTGTAGCGGACGCGAGGTCCTAAACTACAACATTTTCTGCCGACCTGTTCACACCCGGCACCTCTCGACTCGGACGCGTTTTCACGCACCTCGACATCCCGCGACTGCCACGTCACCGTCCCACGACTGCCACGTCACTCGCAATGTATCGTAGCGCTGGAAAAAGAAGCTGGAAGAAGGAGATGGCGGAGATGCGGAGAATTCAGGCCGAGGAGCGAGCACGGGCAGCCGCAGTAAGCACCACAATCCATTCCCTCGCTCCCCACATCATCCCCCTTCCGCCTTCGTACTTGTCGTCGCATCACACGCCTACCCTTGTGTACGACCATTCCACCCGTTCACTCGATGACACGTCCCCGGTCATCATTCCCCTCGGTGCCGATGCCGCCCCGCTTGTTATTCGACGCGACGACGTCATCTACGGCCCGGTGTCTGGCAGCCCCAGCCCACCGCTGCGCTGGTCCGACGACGTGCCCGACACCGTCCACACTGTCTTGGCCCCGCATGCTACACCTGCAGCCCGCGATTTTTCCGACCTTCGCACCACGCACCCATGGCACACAATTCGGCGGCGCAACCACCGCCTATTGCCCCAACGTCGCGAGCCACGTCCATTCCCCCAATCACTCCCAAAACAGACGACCACCATCTCAGCCCCACGCGCCGAAATTCTAACGCTACACGATCACACCTCTGTCCCCGTCCCTGTCCCTGCCGTCATTGTCCCCGTCCCCACCAGTCCCATTCCCATTCCTGTCCCTGGCGAACCACGTGATTCGTTCTACCTGCAGCGAGACCCACCGCCTTGCCTGCTCCCAGCTGAAACCGCCTATGGGACTGCTCAGTCTGCCCTTGCTGTCGCATGTGCCCGAGAATTTCCTTGGGTGTACCTTGCTCTCGATAGGATCTCCGAGATCGCATGGGGGCCACATCCAGATGAACGCCAGAGTTACCTCCTTCATCTTCCCTGCGACCAGCTCATTTTCCTCGCTGCACTCACAGAGATGACGTCTCTGCAACCCGACCTTGCAATCTTCTTTGAGAAGCCGATGGCTAATTTGGCAAACACTTGGGTGGATCATTGTGATTTTGGGTGATTCAATGGCGCGGGGTCGCGCCACGTCCCTCGCTTTGCTTGGATGTTTTTTGGAGGGGGGTGACTGTAGTTGGGCTGACAGCGGCTAGCGTAGTTTATGTATATTAGGTTCAGATGTCTGTCTTCGGCAATCACATTGGGTTTCTTCCTCCGCTTCCACCCTCCCACTGCGAGCCCCGTTGGCTCTTCTCCCTCAAGAGGTCCTGCGCGCCCTCCAACGGCCATTGAAGAGAAGGTGTAAAATATGCATTAGGATGTGAGATTACATGATCGGGAGTGCTAGGCAGAGCCCGTCCTGAGCCAGAAGTTGAGTCGGGGCCTCCCGACGTGTTCCCCCAGGGATCGGGACCCTCCGACATGACGCGCGACGCGACTGAGAGTGAAGAGAGGAGGCGACACGCTACTTAGTCCGAAAGGGGACAGGTGCCGTATATCCGGATCGCCATTGCCATCACCCACATCATCCCACGGACGACTCTCAGAGGCACCCCCCATCAAATCCTAGACTATGGTGCGCATCACCTAGCTGCCGCCACCAAAATTTAGTGGCCAAATTGGCCGGAGAAAAAAATTTCAATTAAGTGTACCTCTGAGTGGATTCCGGAGCCTACTTTGTACATTATATTCACCCTCGGCGGTCCGCAACAGCGTGTTGACAGCGTGTATCGTTTGATCTGATGGCGGCAAACGATAATCAAATCTCGATTAGATTAATTCCGCTTACTGTAAACATTGACGCTTTGCTTGTCAGCCGCATGAATCTCAACCCTGGAGGGAAACAAGCACACATGTGCAATGGTTGGTGGATGGATGGCAGTGTTCGCAAGGTCTAGAAGATGGATTATGCTGCAGATCATCCAGGATTTCCAGGCGAGCCAAAGGGGATGAACACAATTCTAGAAGAACGTGGCCTTTGGCCCTCGGGAAGATTCGTGAAGGAGTGCAAGAAAGGGCTGCACACTGCGGCCCGTGATTGAGGCTGTTGGAATTGCAGCCTGACATCCTCGAGCAACAGTCAATGGTGGCAGAAAAAATCGAAGCAGCAGGTCATCTACCCCCAAATATCACTGCGAGTTGAACTTTATCGAGTTCTTCTGGGGCGCCGTCAAGAAATACCTCCGTGACCACTGTGACTACAGTTACGAGGGGTTGAAAACAAACATGCCGGCTGCACTTCCCTCCGTTCAACTCTCCGTGATTCGCAAATGGGAGCATCACATGATTCGTTGGATGGAGCTTATCGCAATAACTTGGGGCCGAAAGAGGCTCAACGGGTGGTTCGTGCCTTCAGTTCGACTAAATACACCTCCCACCGTCGTGTTTTCGAGCGCGCTGCATGGCAGTTCGACCAGTAGAACTCTCCTGTAATTTAGCGTCATTTTAAGCCTACTTACGACTCTGACGACCGATTTTTGAATATATTCGAGAATGTGGCCAAATTGGGTCTGGAAGAAATTTCGAGCTCACTCAGTTTTGATCCAATCGAAAATCCCTCTAGCAGTTATCTTCCTACACTCAAAAGGAACACTTCTACTAGACGGATAAGAAATATATGTTTTTTTGAGCCCGGAAATTTTCAAGCACGTGGTGGTGGCAGCTAGGTGATGCGCACCATAACCAAAAGGTACTTCCTGATGCCATGGTTTGCATAGTCACCACGCACGTTCGTATTTCCCTATCATCCCTGCTATACTTATTAATTTTCTCAATACAGGTAGGGGCTGCGCTGAGTGCCTGGCAGACGGGGGTCCATGTTCCCGCTCCCGAGTTCAGCCAGGGTCGCCTCGAGAGTACCTACAAGAGCCATATTAAAACGATGCAAGCACAACGGACCACTGAGAAGTCAGCCAAAGCGTTCCATAAACTCATGCATGAACTTTACTTAAGGCCTCGTAAGTTGCTTTCGATCTAATCGTTTTTCCGTGCTGAGACGAATTGCAGCCAATCTCAGCCCGACCTTCCTGTCGCCTCCTCAGCAAGAAACGTCATTACTCTTGATCTCGACGATGATTAATCAAGTAGTGCGATCGGCCGGGCAGCGTAAATTTAATGACTCGTAAATGGAATTAATGTATATCCTTTAAATACCTTATATTATCTTAATGCCAGCTGTCTTTGCGCGATCTCTCTCTGTGTGTTTTGAACTACGGATATTAAAGCAAAGGTGGAGAAATCCCTATATAATTTAGCCATATCTTCGCA
This sequence comes from Mycena sp. CBHHK59/15, assembly GCA_029204085.1. Lineage (NCBI taxonomy): Eukaryota > Fungi > Basidiomycota > Agaricomycetes > Agaricales > Mycenaceae > Mycena > Mycena sp. CBHHK59/15. The sequence continues at coordinate 36,878 of JARGXW010000940.1, forward strand.
CAAAGTTTGCAGAAAGGAATGTTGAAAAAGGAAGTCGAACGCGGTAGACCGAGTGCCCACTCTTCTCATTGTTCCTCCACCATCACATCTGCTTTGACTAATGTTCTCACCACTGTTGCTCCTCTTGATGCAACCAACTGGTCCAAATTGGGGAAGGGATTCCACATTTTCCTTCTTGGCCTTGATGCCCTCTGGGTCCTCCATGGCAAGGGTCCAGCTGCCGACAACACCGATCAGGTCTCTCTTGATCGGATGCTTGTGCCGTACCTTTACTCCAAGGTCACCGAGGACTATCAGTACCTGGTCGAGGACTTGTCCTCCTCTTTCACTGCTTGGAAGGTGCTCAAGGGTCACTTCGAGAAATCAAACATGACCAACCACTTTTTTGCCCATGGTGAGCTTCACACCATCATGCACGACCCTTTGAAGGATGTTTCCGTCTTCATCCGGGCCATGTGTTATATCCATGCTTTCTCGGTCCATGACTTTCCGGTCATGTCCGGAACCGGATCCCGGAACCGGACGGAATATTCTCGGACTCATCACGGATCACTGGGTTTTTACGCAATGAAGGATTACTGAGTGTTTCCCGTTTATCCGTCTTTATAATTCTTCTTCTTTATTGTCCATTTCTCCGACATCACTTCTTCATCCTCTTTGGGACTTGTATTATTGTTATGTCCGACAGGTCACCTGACCCGCACCTTTTTAGGAATACAATTAGGACTTAGCTATATAAACCCGTAACATATGCCATGTACTTCAGTTTGATAATTAACGTTGCTTTGCTCTATGCTTTGCACTGAGTCGTCCTCCGGTTAATTCCTCCGGTCCTCTTTCCTTCACCGGCCACGGTAGTGCGCACATCCTACTGTCCTGTGGTGCTTGTGTTATCTCCCCATATACTTTCCGGAAGTTCCGATCCTCCGGTTTCCGGTTCCGGTTCCGGACTCGTTCATCTTGTTCTTCCTTCGGCTCGGTATATAACACCATGGCTGATGCTGTTGCCAAGCTCAAAGCCATGGGTGTTACCATTGATGAAACCACCCACAAGGATCTTATCCTTCTCAACCTCCACCCATCCTTCCACGCCGTCTGCACCATCCTGCTTGTTCGAGCGACAAATCCCTCGTTGGAAGACATTACAAATCTTCTCAATGCCTTCTCTGCTGATCCCGGTATTAAGCAGGATGAGGACGACAAAAGCGGTCTCACGTTCCTTGCCTGTGCTGGTCCCCCTCATTGTGCTGTGCCCGTAGCCACCACCTCCTCATCCACTTTGACTGGGAAAGTTGGAGCCGATGGCTTCACAGTCGACTCCCAGGGCTCCTGCTGGTGCGATCCTACCAATGACAACTGTCATTTCTGTGGTCACATCAGTCATATCGCCCACAAGTGCATGCATACCATGCCATCCTTCATTAAGGATTGGATCCTATCCAATTCCCGCACCTCTCTTTCCCAGCCGGCTGCATTTGCTGCCACTCTCGATGCTGGTCTCTCTCCGGACAACTACATGGATCTTTGGGATAGGCACACAGGCAGTTCATCCCACGATTTGGAGCCCATTTGAAGTTAGGTGTTGTTGGATTTGGTGGGAGTTGTGTAAGATTCGGTGGGAGTTTTCTTGTTGCTGTTTTTGGTCATTCCATCCTCCCAAAGGTGGGAGTGTTGATGTCTGGTGTTTGGTTCGGACGATCACATCAACTACTTATTGTGTTGATACTGATCTTCCTCTTATTGTTCTTATTGTTCGTATTGTCTTTACCATCTCTATTGTTCTGTCACATATATATGTAGCTAGTGTGCAATGGATCCTGGCTTTCCACCTTCCATCTGTGTCCCCATCTGCCTTTTCGGCTCCCATCTGAGACCATCTGTGATTCCACTTCTAATAATAATGGTGCACTTGAGCTGGGATTTTGGAGGAGTCCTTTCCGATATATCCTGAATGCGTCTAAATTGTTCACACGCCGCCGGACCGACAGGCAAGTACTTGTTTTCACGTCAGTAGCCAGCTGGGTTTTGGCAGGATCAATTGAGGATTCATCCAAAACATTGAATTCTGCCCAAACTGAGCCATATGGCTACTTTGGGAAGGACCCCCCAGGGGGGTTGATGTTTTCCTCAAGTGTGGAGAGGTAGGTGAACCATCCAAATATGAAAATCCCATATTTTTATTTGTGTTCCGTCATAACTCAGTGAGGTTCATGCAATCAATACTCAAAAAAAATATGAAATGATCTAGGTAAGTAGGTAAGGTTTGCCATGACGTATGTGCTTGCTTCCGGATCTACGAGTATTAAAAATGCATACTGGTCTATTTTTCCCTATGCAGTGTGAGATAGGGAATGGATGACATGTAAGACATTACCTCCAGGACAGAAGGGACATGATGAACAGGCTCGGGGTATAAGTGCCTTGATTTGGTCACTCAGGCAGATGAGACTGGCGGGGAGCCATACACTCTGATATGGAGTGGGCATCTCTCGGGACATGTCAGTGTATTCAAATGCTGAGTGCAGGAACTCACCTCCAGGTACTCTGTAAGCTCAGGGCTGAGGCACAACCTCCAAGCAGTCTGGTCGGCGACCTGGCCCATAGCCTCTGCAGGGCGTTCCCGAATGTTGAGGGCCTGTATATTTGAAGGGCTGGATAATCCAGCATTAGGATTGCTTGTGGGCTCCTCGTCTGAATCCTTGCACCCGGGAGCAACTGGGGGAGAGCTGCTGTGCAGGGGAGCGCGAGGCGGGCTCAAGACCAGAAAGCTTGCATTGACCCCACTCATACTGGATGTGTTGGCGGAGAGAGTGGGGGGAGCTTGCCCTTTATGAAGGAGTGATGGGAGAAAGCACACAGCGATGCTGCGGGAGGACGAAGAAGAAAAAAATACCATCATGTGTAACCACATCAGTGTTACACCACCTTCCTCCGCGGTGTGTCACATCCCAATGCGCGCACAACATATCAATTCCACAGGGGGGTCATCGAACATCTGAATGCATAAACACTGACCGACCATTGAATTAAATCACAGGCTTTGAGGAAGTTGCTGGAGAGTGCAATAAATTAATCTGCTGTGTCTGCTCCACCATCGAAGACTCACCAAGAATCATTCAAAGAGCCTCCAAGACTTGACATATACAATCTGGACTTCATAAGGAAGCGCTCCAGCAATCAGAAATCACCTTGAGCAATGCAAGCAATGCTGCTGTCCCAATTCAATCTGCACGGCGCACATTTGTCGAAATACTCAGTCTTGGACATGCACAACCAGTGGAACCGAGTCAAAGGCCTCCTAGTCCAGAGGGGCATCCATTCTTCAATGTCGTCCAATACGATAATGAGTTCTTCCATGAGAATGATCACCAGATTCTATTTTCTGCAGGCCGCTCCTTGGTCGAGACGGAACATGCAGAGCAGGCAGAAATACAATGGCAAATCAACAGGATAGCACTTCTTCCAGGTCATTCTCTTTTCCGCCAGTTGTCCTCTGTGCAGGCTGCCGCGGATCAGACGGTAGATGGAGCATTTGCAGCGGCACTTCAAAGAATGGGTCTGTTGTGGAGAGTTCTCCTGTTTGAAATAATCTGATGCTTGATAGGCCTCGATGAGGAGTCGGAGGATGGGTTTGAAGAGGACTTTCCATTCACCCAAAACGTAGAAGAACAGGATCGGTTCCCACATGGATCACATACAGTGAGTCGACAGTTGATTAATCATTGGCAGTTGACTCACAGACTGTAGATGTTTATGCCGGATCTGCTTGATAACTTGCCAAAGCTGTGACATTCCGACGACCATCTCAAGGCAATCATTTGGGTCATGTGGGAGTGTAAAACTCCAAACGTTCCAAGCTTCTCTGCCCTACATAAAAAGCAATCTTTGCTAACAGGTCAAGTGGACATCAAGACTGAACATCACACTTCTTCCCTTGGAAATCATTTTTATATGAACCATGCATCCCCCCAATTCGTACCGGGATCCACTAATTACAATGTACCTATGCGACATAATAACGATAGCTTTTGGTAATGAACTGGAGAAGCTTTATCCGGAGTTATCAGATGCCGCACGGATCTGTTCCAACGACTCCAATAAAATACCTTCTATCTCAACTGACTCATCTGACCAATCCTCCCCGGTGGCTCGTGCATGCGTGCGCCGCTTGAACCAAGCCTCGATAGTTTTTGAATGCTCCAAGGCAATAGCACCATCTGTAACAAAATCTTGTGCCCGTTGAGTTTTCAACTGCCGACCAGGAACAGTGGTGTGGATTTTAGAGGCCATATAATGGGCTGTCAGCTTTGCGACATCCTTCTCCTTGTCGGTTCTGAGAGACCCAGCAACCTGGATATAGAGATGTGATTCTGAACCGCTGATATTGGTTGTGTGGCCCAGTGGTTAGTGCTTCATTCATCTCCTGTTTCTCCAGCGGCAGTCACCCCTGTCTGGGTTCGAATCCCCCTGTTGGCAGTGGTCGATGATAGTATCTGTAAGACTGTATGGAGCCATTTCAAGTCCTATTTTGATTGTATTCATCTGCGGGGATAGCCCGCAAAAATTAAGTTCGAGCTGTCTCCTCAGATTTCTGTTCCGTGCCCCGGTACTTTCCAGGGAGGCTGAGGGAGTGACCCCGGGTTCGGTTTATTTGGTGTTCAGAATACACTAAGTGGACAAAAACAATGTCCGATCGGTTTTGTTGTGAGTACTCAATGTAAAGAAGGGATTTCCGCATGGAACAAAATGTCAGGGCGTTGAGACGGTCAGACCCGACATTTTAAGCATTTTGGTCGCATCAGAATATGTTGATGCGCCATCAACAGTAGCTAAATACAGAAATCGCCTTTTTTCAGCACGGGAACCGATTTTTTTCAAAACATTCTGAATGACCCAGATTGGAGTTTATGATCTGTCAATGACTTTCACAGGTGACTATTAACTGCATGGATGTAGCGATCCGCGGCAGCACGATGCCTGTCCAGTTCGAATTCGTGCCAGACGGTTATAGGGGACGAGTTCAGGGACCTTTCATCCCCGGTTGCTGGGGTTAAGCCAAAAGCCTCTGACTACACTCCCATCCCTCAAGCCCTCATCCTCCGTGCCTGTGCAGATTACTCTGCACGCATACTGACTGTCGATGCGTTCCCTGGGGTTGCGGTCCAGGTGAGGTGGGCTAAGGAGACATTCAAGGGCACATGCCACGGAGCTAAGGAGCGCTACATTCTCACCGACCGCATGGCTAAGATTGTATGTCCTAATGTGTCCATTCCTTCATTTCTGATATGTACATGCTAGATTATGGCCCGAGGCTCGCAGGCTCGTGGTAAGATGCTTGATGCTTATCGCTCGCTGTTCGCCAGTCATTACGGCTTCGAACGCAGTTCAGCAACGAAAAACATCAAGGCCAACAAGCTGAAGGTTGAGAAACACCTCGAGAAGGCGGCGTTCCATTACAAGGTATATGTCTCGTCATCATTCGTTTTTATTGCTCACATGGTGAAATAAATGTTCAGTAGCTTGCGCGTGCCTACGCTGCCCCGTACAACATCAAGCCCGAGAATCTGTACAACGTCGATGAGAAGGGCTTCATGTTGGGGGTTTCATCCCGTGAGCATGTCGTTTTATTCAGGCGGTCCGAGTTGGATCGAAATATGGGGACACACCCAAATGGGCCGACAGTCCCGCAGGGTATTTAGCTCTGTACGATGTAGCCTCAGAAAACTTAAACATTTTGCAGATGGAAACCGTTAAACTATCACTGTAATTGATTGTATCTACGCTGACGGGACTGTGCTTTCCCCGTTTATCGTCATGAAAGGCCAGCGACCATCATATTCTTGGGTCAAAGATTCAGAGTTGGAAAAGGCATGGATTGCGGCTTCACCAAACGGTTGGACGGACAATGAACTGGGTGTCAACTGGGCCGAAAACATTTTTTGAGCCGGAAACCCGGGAAGAGTAACGTCAATTTCATACTCACACCTGTCCGGAGAACCGACAAGAATAACACATATCTCGTCTCTGACTGTGAACAACGGAGGCGGCATGGCAGCCATAAATGAATGCGAGTCCTGAGGTAAAATACAGACATTTCCGCGAGCAGCCATTTGGCCAGAAGGGCCGATCGATAGTTTGTACATGCATCTTGTTGCTCGGGCACGCGCAATGCACTGTTCTTCCAGGAATGTCAAACAACCAAGTACTTCCGGAACATCACCGATCCAAAGTCCGTTGGCATAACTGCGAACCGGAATTGAGCGAAAGGAATTCTTGACTACAGCCGAAACACACAGATGGCAAAGAACATATGTATTATCAAGGATAGATGCTGGCCTGAAACACTGGATTTGCGGTTGGCGGCAAACATCGCGCAGTACTTGGACAGCTTCTTGAAGAAGAGAAATATCCAAAGAGTCCACCGATTTCATTTTAACTTCATTCGCAGCCTCTAGTTTACCGCAGAACGAGCATTCATACCGTTTCAATGACTCGTTGTTGGTCGAATCACACCATTCATGGACAATTTGGTCTTTCTCGCTCTGAGACAGCATAATTGGGAAAACAAGACCAGCTGCAGATGTCTCGAAGGACACGCGCGGAACCTTGTCAGCATTTCCAAGTGCGGAGGTTGCTTTCCTTTTCTTAGACTTGGCCCGAATATCGAGAATCATTGTACACCGTCGAACTTCAGCAAGTCCCGGGAGCTGTCACTATTCCCCACATTTAGCGCAATTATCACCAAAAATCAGATTTTCATAAAATTGGATTCCAATGAATATAAATACAGTTGCTAACCGGGAAGAGCAACAGTCAGAATGTTTGGCAAATATTGCAGCAAGGACAAACTCAAATGACTTCATCCAAGTTGTGGATTAGATCCCCCTGATACATAATCCATGCCACAATTTTACATTCAGGTGCCAGGACCTTTCACCGTTGAGAACAAAGCCAATACTTTCACCCAAACACGTAGAAGAGCAACAGCTCTTAATTAAGGCTAACTTAGGGCCTGTTCGGATCATCCTGAAATTCAGGATCAGTCATCGCTCTTAACCCTTAATATTAAGGGCCTCTTAACCCTTAATTATTATTAACCCTTAGCTTCCTTCTCCATCCTGCGCTTAACATCCTATCCGGCACGCACACCTATCCCAATGCCGGGAATACAATCTCCGGGGAAGGGAATAAATGTACGACCTCTCCATTTTGCTTGGCTGAGCGGTAATCAGGCGCCGATAAAATCGGAAATCACTGTCGGCGTGAAACAGAGATACACTCGCATATTCAGTGTTGGACTTAAGGGTTAAGCCTTAAGTTAAGTTAAGGGTTAATAAGCCCTTGATATTAACCCTTAACAAAACTCCTGGATGTTCTTAGGCCTTAATTAGGCCTTAATGATGGCATTTTTGTCCATGGCTGCTACAAATCTACTGCTGTAGCACTGGACATTATCACTTCAGTTCAGGACAACCAAAAAAAGGGAGATGACTGTTTTGAACCTCAGGGTGATTTCAACTCAGATGATGTTGTCTTCTGAGTTTGGTAAATGACCGCCTCTCCATTGGGCTGAAAAATGAAGATTGGGGGTTCAAGACAGTGATGAGACATCACAAAAGGATATGGGAGTCATTGGGACTATAAAAGCACAAGAAGGTGCTATATTCTGGGCTTTTTCTGCATGGAAAAAAATTGCCAAAAAACACAGCCACCCTTAAGTTAAGCCCTTAATAAACCCTTAATATTAAGGGTAAATTAAGGCCTAAGGCCTTAACAAGAATTTTTACCCTTATTAACCCCTTAAGTTCCAACACTGCGCATATTTGCATTGCAAGACTTGTGTCCCATGTGGGAGGATCCAAGGATACATGGCACGCTTCGACACCACGGGCCTTGGACATACATAATACCAGAAGTATTCACTAACCATAGTGAGATGGAGAATTGGAACACGTGAGTGTGACATTGTGTGGCACCGCGGCGGCGCGAAATTGTATCTTGGAAGGCGACAATACAACACAAGCAAAAGGCCTGGCCCGCACCTATTCTTGGATAGATCTGTCTGCGATCTGTGAGACGGGTCTTCACTACACTGAAGTCGGCAACTTGCCGGAAGTGGGCAAATGAAGATGCGGGTCCAACTTGTTCACGATCGTTTCAAGACCAGATCGAGGATCATGCCCGATTTACTCGGATCCAGGGAAGCCGTTACCTGGGATGAAAAGGTTACCTCAAGATCTGTGTGTGATGCTTCCGAGATCTATTAGAGGTCAGGTCATCAACGGGCTGGGACTTCAGACGTCTTTTCCCCTCCACCCCAAGGTACACTGTCTGATCGTCTGTGACTTGCCACCGCTCATACAAATCCAGGCTCAGCAATGGGCAGGGGCAGTTTAATGAAGCCCAGAATCAGCACATACAATCGTTCTTCCCGGAATTCGTGCAAGAACTGGACAAAGGGCTCAGCGGGACTCCATGACCCGCTGGAAGCAAACCAAGGCGTCAACAATAATCGAAACACCGGCATTTGCAACACTTGATCTGGAAAAGATTTCTCGGAAGGGCTGGTTTGAGGGACGTCTGCGATTTCCTCTCTTGTCTGAGTCACTAGCTAACATAGTTTGTCCTGCAGATGATTGTTCGGAAGTTCACGAACTATCGAAATCAGGTATATCTCAAGTCCACCGAGGGATCACTGGTCCACTTTGAGCGTCAAAAAGGGCAATTCCCCTGCTCAAATTCGCTTCTTTACCGACCGGCCGCCAGCTGTTTGCGCAAGAAAGCCATGATTCCATTACTTCAGCGGCCAGAGACCGAGCACTTGCGACTGGGGGAGAAAAATCCCGCGGCTCTCTATCAACAAATTCTGAAGAACCGATGGGACGCGCTGAGTGTCGAAGATCAATCTGCGTGGAAGGATCGGGCCGAGGGGGATGCATCGGATGTGGCTAAGTCAATTACTGTCACCGCCGTGATTCATTTTCTCTCATTCTGATGCATGTTTCAGGAACCAGACCGAGTTTGCAACCAATATCAGTCTAGCTCTAGAAGACCTCTGCAAGGGTCAAATGCTAGGTGCCGCCGAGATGGTACTCTTCTATGCCTTCCGTGATCCGGACAATGGGGATCTTCTCGCCGGAACGTGGGTACTTCTATTGTCCGCATAGATTTATTGCTCATTGGAAACTCCCAGTGTACACGGTCACTGTTTAGTAAACCAAACAAATTTCGGAGGGAGTAAGCAAGAACTTCAGCTGAACTATCGAAAACCCTGGTCAGAGGTTGCGGAACACGTTCTTCCACGTGAGTTTCAGACGTGACTTTGAGTCCCGTAACTGTTCTCCAACGATTGTGAACAGGTGTGGCTGTTTCGAACCCCGTTATTCCACGCAACTCGTCCAACCAACCTGTCCTCCCTGCTATCAACTTGAACGCGGTCCCCGTTACTGACATTCGCGTGCTGCTTGCCGAGTATTTTGATCAATGTTGGGGTAAAGTCAACCTGCCGTTCAAAAATGGATTCCGCTCACTATTATCACAGCCGCTAGAGGATTGGGCACCAAAGATATATCTATTCCATGGGATGAGATCGTTTTAGATCCTGGGAAGTACTACGACACGGAGGCGGGATATTTTGCCGCTAAGCTCGATCACCCACAGAACCTCGGAGCTCTTGAGGTCCTTAATCTTGCCCAGCAGCTGCTTTCAACTTCAGTAATGGAAAGCCCCACCCCGTTCCACTTTCTTCAGACGAAGGAGGTTATTTTAATCCCCTCTACCCCGCGTCAATCAACACCACCACCGGTCAATACCCCTCTCCCAGTCACTCCTCTTGCACCTGAAACCTCTACACCACCTGCCAAGACAAAAACCCCGGCGGACAAGCCAAACGGCAAAAGAAAGAGGTACCGATGAATTTCTTGTCTCACCCAGCGCTCTAACATTTGTGTTTCTAGAGCGGCGGTTGACGCCGATGGAACGAATTATTGTAGATTGTGAAAGTGAGGGAATAGTAATCTAAAAACGAACTCGGAGGGCCTCAACAATCATCTTAATTCGGTCCCATTCCGCAACCGAGAGCCTATAGTCCATGTACTTCTTGTTCTTCAAGGGCGGGACCTCGTCGCTCGAGTCGGCAATGAGGACGAAACGATCAATGGCCTTCAAAAGGTTGAGCGCGAGCAGAGAGTGAATATGCCCACTGAAGCGTACCTTGCGCAGCTCCAGACAACGGTCCAAGGACTTGTACAGGGACGCCCATCGGGTCCGCACCCACAGCAAGAGTTCCAACGGGGAAATCCCCACTTGCGTGCAGCATTTTTTGAAGAACTCACGCGCTTGCGGCGACATACGAACCTGCACCAAAGAGTCAGAAAACTGCGTGCGGGAAAAGTAAGGGAATGCGCGTACCTGCTTAATGAATGCCAGGAGTTTTCCAACGGCGTCTCCCGCGGTCCACTCCGACTCGGCCGGACTGCCCTCGGGATCGTCGTCCCCATCCTCAGCGGTGTCGAGCGTGGCCAGCAATTTAGCAACATCGGTTTCATCGAGATCACCTTTGTTGTACGCCTCATCGAGAAGTTCCCGGATCTTCTTTTTCAAAGTCTTGGGCGGGTCGGAGCCACAGTGTCTACGAAGTGCTTGCAGCCGGTGTGAACCGCGTGCTCCATACACCTGAGTAAATTAGATTGAATGAGGTGCGTTTAAATCTGTGAAGGACGAAAAACTTACATCATATCCTTCTCCTTTGCCTTCCACGACTCGTCGTGAGGCGCGAGCTCCTGCTCGATGGTACGGGCCGCGGTTCGATTGACGGAGGCGCCATCCGACGTAATCCATCCACTTTTCTCTTGCAACCCGTACCGCTCGACAGTGGAGACAACAGCGTTACCAAGATTTTGCCCGGTGTGGCGCCCATCAATCTTCATGAAGGCCAGCTCGTCGGTCTTCATCTCCAGTCATTTGGTCGATCCGGCGGCGAAGAGATGTAGTGGCCGTTAATGTTGATGAAAGGGATTCCCGAGGCAGAGGTCCAGGCATCGTCGCTCATGCTGACACGGCCGGGTAGATCCTTCAACGCATTGTTAGCCAGTCCAGACGACCAAGGAGAAAATAGTACCTTGAAACGCTTGCAGAGGTCAAGCTCGACCTCCTTTGCACGAGCGAGAATATGAGTCCGAAGGGTTTTGCGAGTGGGAATATCGCTATCTTTGAGTGTGGGCTTGAGGTATTGGAGCAGACGGCGGAGACTCGGGGCCTCGATGAGCATAAACACCTTTGAACAGTGTCAGAAAGGACGGAATGAGAGGGGTGGAACACTTCACCTCGTCTTGTGTCACGATGAGTTCGGTGAGAAAGTCAAGCAGCCCCTCCGGGGTGAATACAGGCAGGCGCGGCGTCGAGACGACAAGACAATCCAACGTGCCCTGGACACTGTAAATATTCCAAGCATCAGCTTGGGAACGAAAGCATAGATTGGGAACATACCCCTGCGACTTGTGTGTTTTAGGAATGGTGCGCTCATTCACCTCAATCGAGAGCTTGTCGCAGCGAGCCTTGTAGACCGCGTAATGACCCTTGGCGCTAAAAGCGGTTCAGCAGAGGACGCGGGATTGTCAAACGAACATACCGGGCAATGTGGAGCCTGAGGGTCGTGACACTACCCGCAAAGAATGTCTTGTCGCTTCCGCTATCACTAAAATTCATTAATTTGGGGGGTAAGTCACGAAGTTTGGACGACATACACGCAGATCTTGCAGAGTGATCCAGACTCCACAGCTCCAGTTGTCGGATTTTTGTAATCTTTGACGCGCCTAAAGACGGTGCGTACGTCGGCCGTGCTGTCAGGACCAGCCGGCTTGGCCACGGCCTGGAGAGAGTGAGCGAGAATTAGAAAAAGACATCAGTAGTAGGAACTCACCTGAGTGTGGTCCGCATCCGCCATGGCCTTGATGGAATTATATTCCTCAAGAGCGTCGACATCCATCACCTCTTGTCCCGGTCCGTCCTCACCCTCCGTGTCGCCTCCCACTACATCTTCGGTGTCAGAATCCCCCGCCGCAGACTCCTCAGCCTCAGACTCAGAGTCAGAGCTTTGCTCGTTAGA
>JARGXW010000941.1:0-48947 GCA_029204085.1 Mycena sp. CBHHK59/15
TATGTTTCTGAACCAGGATGAATGTCTGCATGTGGTTTTCAAGTGGAATTTCCCATATTTCATCGATGAACCCTGTCAGCACAATATGATTCACAGGGTCCTTGAATCGGATGCTGCTATTTCCTCTGTGTGATTTGTAGCAGCTGAAACCTTGATCACCAAGTTTGAACTGTGATGGTTTCATAGCACAAGGAGGTAGAACAAGAGACCCATGGGGGTGCGGTAACTGGTAACATGAGCGCCATGGCTGTCCCTTTGAAACCTGGTATCACTGGTTGAGCATTTCAATTTTTTTACCTTCTTTTTCAGTGAAAAATGTCGTTTATTTTTCAGACATTTTTCACTGAAAAAGAAAGTGAAAATTTTAAAACTTTTTCAGCACTTTCTCAATTCAAGGTGAAAAATTCGAAATAAAATAAGAAAGTGATGAAAATGTTTTGAAATTTTCACCTGCTTTTTTCAGTGAAAAATGTGTGAAAAATAAACGACATTTTTCACTGAAAAGAAGGTGAAATTTTTGAAATGTTCAACCAGTGTATTGCAAAAGCATCTGATAGTCATCTGATGACAAGTCTTTTGCTTTCGCCAAAATTTTAGCAACTTCAAGTTCAGTTAATGGCAGAGTGGCTTTTGTGCGGACTGCAGTAGCAGGCTGAAGAATCTGTGCCAGGTGTCCAGTAGGTCCATCTTTGGACTGTTCATCACTGAATTTTGCCTCTAGGCGTCCGCGACAAGCTATCTGCCGTAGCATGGTTAATGGTATATCATCTGGTTAAAATTCAGTGTCAATAGGAGTATTGATTCTGAAATCAATGAAATTTACGAACCAACCCGTCGATTGTGCTTGACTTTTTCAAACATCCATTCATCCGCTCACCCAGGAATTCACTCAGTCCAGCCAATGGTCCCCAAAATTTCAATAATTGTCCATTGTGCATGGCAAAGTGATGGTTTGGCACAGAATGAAACTCGGGAATGGGAAATAATTGAGGTAGAGCTGAGCGATATTTGGTGTAGTGGTCTGTAAATTGGTCGGCCTGTGTATTGATGTTGAGAAAGATGATATTATATTGGTGGAGGCAACAAGATGATGAAAGTTCTCCAGCAACTTCATGTTGACCTCATCGTCCCCCCACCAAAGTTCTGGGATAATGAGGGGCAAGATCACAGTAAAGAGAAGAAGATATTCATGGGCCTTCAGCTTTCCATGCTTGGCTTCACCAAGATTTGTTGGTGGGCGAGCAACCCAAGTAGGAAGTGCAATATCCCGGATACAAGCCCGAATGTTACCCAGCTGTAGTGATGAGAAATTGAAAGTGCCTGTAAAGTCGAAATGAAAGAACTCTTCGTCATTATCCGGTTCATCATCAGCTACATCCAAGTATGTTGATGGAGTTGGAGTGGAGGAGCCTTCACTCTCATCATCAACATTCATACGGTCATCAGAGTCATGAATGGGAGGAGGCTGTTGTTGATTCTCAACCACTTCATGAGCCAGATCTTCAAGTTCGCTAGCAGACTCTGACATCTCAGACTCTGTAAACTGTTCCTCCTTGTCCTCAAGTGTTCCGAGATTCTTCACATCTGTCATTGCTTTCTTGGGATGGCCAATTCCTAAAAACACTCGAAGATGGCGTTGAAGTACACCTTCAAGCCAGTTGTGCATAAACCCAAGAATAACATGGTCAACTGGATCCCAGTGGGCAAGATCATGCATTGGTGACCAACGAACACCTGACTCTTTGGCCAGCTTGTCTTTTTCTGTTACAGTTTTGGCCTCGTGCCAAGCTTTTGCTTGCGCAGAAACAGTATGGCCATCTCGAAGTGTCCAGGATCTGTAGTCAAGATTTTCGATGTTGTTGATTTTAAGAAGACAGAAATTGCAAAAAGCTTTTGCATTGAATGCCATATAACCAGCCACTTTCCGTATTGCCTGAAGATCAGCAATGAGTGCAAGGATCCGAACTGCCACATGAACACCGTGAGGGTTTCGAAAGGTGGGTAGGATTTTTCTGGGAGTTGCAAAAGCATTCATTGTTCGGGCAAAAGAGACAAGAATATTGTCCACACATCTGGAGCACCAGGGGCTGGTACCATGCCAATAATGAAAATATTTTCGAGTAGGAATCGAACTTCAATGGGGAGACTTAGGCAATACAGTACGATTGCACCGCAGGAAACAACCTTGCCTTTGAGGTATTTGTCAATGAAAAATAAAAAATAAAAATTCAATTATTAGATACATACCTGCAATCTTGTTTGTGTAGGGATTGAACCAATCGATGTAAACACCGAAAACCAGATGATAGCGGGAGAGCAAGAAGTTCCCAAGCCCACGCCAGGCAGGGCTGTCTTGGACATCTGTCATTACATCTGCCTGTGGTGCATTCTGTCTGGTTTGATCCTGTTGAAAGGACTTCTCCAATTGTTCTTCAACCTGTGGTCTAGAAAGAAAGAATTGTAGCCAGGACTCAAACGATTGAGTGGTATATAAACTCTTGGGAACTTTCTTGGTAGTTCCATTCTGTATTCGAACCTGTTTCCACAATGTGGCACCACAAGCCCTAGATCTTGGTGACTTTTCCAGTCACATGTATCTGGAAGGGCATCTAGAGAGTATGGCTTGTAACATATCGGGCAGCATGGTGTGCAGATTATTTCCGGCTCCATTCCATACTGGTAAACAGTGCGAATATCTTGAGGAATATCAGGACTGGGGGATTTTATCTTGAAGCCTGCTAATTGCAAGACTCCAAAGATGAGTTCGATAGTAGTCGATAGGATGAATCGCAAGGCCTTTAAAAAAATGCTTGAATTCTTGCGGCTGATACCCACGTGAAGATTCAGCCAAGCTGCAAGCATTACACATAATGCAGTAACAGGGGAAATAGCTGTATCAGAAATCAGCTGATTCCATGCAGAATGGAATATTCTTACCTTTCTCGATGACCTCAAGAGATGGCATAGAGATTCCGCTTTTATCTGCTTGAGGCTCTGGTTCGACCACAGGGTCCTGATTTGATATACCGGCTTCCTCTTTTAGCTTTGCCAACTCATCTCGACGTTCGTGGGTTGAACGTGCTGCGCTGCTGATCATCTGACCCGGTAGGCGCTGTCCATTTTCCACCACACTGTGTTGGATACATTGTGAACAGAGACAGAGAAATTTCTTGGGCATGGAAGGATGGCAGTTGATGGGTGAAAAGCACCCATTCAAGTCGGAGGTTCCATCTTTAAAAACCCTACTACATCCTGATTGATTGGTAGCTGTTTGATTCAGGCTAGATGATTATCAACGAGGCTGTAGACATGACAGATTGGAGATGGAATGCTCTGTTGAGCGCGCAAAGCAGGCCAACAAGCTTCATGCAACAATTGATCATTTGATCAATTCATTATGTAAAGCATTTTACAATTTGCTCAGCCGGGGATCAAGTGCCGGTTAACAGCCGCACACAAGCCACCATGGCATATGAATTCATATGCCAAGGTCTATGCCCCTTGTGTTAGGTTCTACTCAAAACATTTGAGATCACTCATATATGGACATAGTTCAGTTCTCTTTCCATGAAAACTCATTGTTGTATGTATTTCACGAAACACTGCAATCATCCATCAGGTGACCGCAAATGTCTCTCGTTATCTCATCTTATCTATTATCTATGATAGTCAACTTCCGGCCAACTTCTGGCCAACAGCCGCGCATAAGCCACCATGGCATATGAATTCATATGCCACGGATGATGCCCCCTGTGTAAGATCAGCCTATCATAGGTTGAAATGCATAAATCAACCTACATCTTGTTGAAATTCCACCTGGGGTAGCTCCATAGTGGAAGTTTTGGTGCTGCAAGAATTTCTGGACATGTTTTGACTCACATTGGACTTCAGATGTAACCTGGTATGTTTCTTGAAGGCATGGTTGTCGGATTATACCAGGAATGCCTTGGAACAGCTTGTTTTTGCAACACGTGATCCCTCCAAATTGCGGTACATCACGCGATGACGGTTCTTACAGATTGATCTTGATGTTCAGACCACTTCAAATGTTCTTTTTGTATGCTGTAACTTCGATGTGGATGGTATTATGGAGAGGAATCCTCAAACATTGGCAGGGTGAACATGGCTGATATTCTCCTAGTTGCGGTGTGCAGGACATGCGAGGTATGTTTACAATTAACCATATGAGTATATGATGCCCTCTGGGGTAACCTCAAGTCCATGGTATCAGAAATCTAGGTCGATTTGGGCCTGTTATCTATTGCTACAGCTGGCCTGTCATCAAACACCGAAAAAACTCCAAATTGGGCCCAGATATTTGTCCGAGGCTGCTCAGAAAACATCGCAAGATACCATGCCTCCAGATTTCCAGCCTGAATCGTTTGGTCCATGTCCCAAAGGAATCCGCTGAGAATTGAGCCCAGAACAAGTGTTCTGGTGGAAACAATCAAAAACGGCCCAAAATGGGGAAAAAATCAACTGTGCCTTAAGTTCTGCAAACGGCTGTAAGCTAAAATTGCTGTCCTATACCTGGAGGGCAGCTTGATAACTCACATACACTGAGAATTGACTCCAGAGCACTGGGTATGGGTGTGGGCTTAAAAGCCATATCAGCATCCGTTTGAGCAATGCAAAAATGCCATCTGATGGCTGGTATGGCTGCAGCACAAACACTCTATTTTGTGTTTTACAAGCCAATGAATCACCATATTGAAAAACACTCCTAGACAACTCTTATAGAGTTCATCAGGCTCTACAATCCCAGGTAACAAAGCATATTTACAAAAGGTAACATATTAACGTCACTGGACCAAGTCATACTTACTTCATTTCTTATGCATAGTCCATTGCCTACTTCGCATATCCTTGGATTAGTCCATCTCTCACTATGCATATCCCTTCTCCCATTACACATATTCCATCCCTCCATGATTTAAGCCATGTCTGAACCTGCATAGTCCATTGCCCACTATGCATATCCGTGGATCAGTGTCAATTGGTGTTCAATCCATGTCTCCCACTTGGATTGGACCATCTCCCACTTGGTGTATCCTTAGATTGATTGGTCCATCTCCCACCATGCATACTCCATCCCTCTATAATTCAAACCATGTCCGAGGATAAATATTCCATCTCCCTCTATGCATATCCGTGGATTAGTGTCAATTGGTGCTCAATCCACTGAGGGAGATGTTGGTGTCTGCACAAAATGGCCAATATCTCTGCAGCGACTTGGCCGATTCCCTCGAAAGTAGGACCATATTGAAGGGGTTGAAGAGGCAGCTCGAACACAATTAGGCAATCCGAGGTACAGGTGACCAGCTGTACTGAGTTGTTGCGATGGATCTGCATTTTATGCCAAGGTTGTTTGGATATAACTGGGCATTGTACCACAGGGAGTCATATTCATGTCCCGCGAAAATCATGCCAATTTTGAGTGTAAAAAAGCTTGTAGGAAACACCTCAAGTCAATATATATATATGGCTGCACCATATGGCCAGCCCCTCGGGAATATATTCAAGTCAAATACAGGGGAGTAAGGACTGCACCACAAGGAGTTGTAGTCATGTCCCACAAAAATCATGACAATTCTGGTAGAAAAGCATGTAGGAAACACTTTGTGTCGCAATACATATATATATGGCTATGCCATACCGCACAGGACTTGGTAATCTATTCAAGTCGAATACATGGGAGTAGGACCACATCACAAGCCATATTCACGTGGGGCAGGGAATTTAATGTCTATTGGGGGTTTCAGCTCTTTTTCTTTGCATTCATTCCCTCGTTTCAAGTGTCTCTTCAGCAGCAAGTTGGCACTGGCTTTAATCTGAGCGAGTTTTTTCAGCTCATTCATCAGCCCTCTTCACTTGCACCTTTTTATTTTTATCTTTTCCAACATGCCAACTTTCGGGTCAACAACCACAGTAAAAATGGTCACAGCAGGCATGCAGCTCACACATTTGTGATTCTCAAGTTCGCGCTTCAGCTCGTTAACATGAGTGCTTTTAGTATAGGGAACCGAGCAAACCTTGGCAATTTTTTCCAGGTTTGATCCGCTTAAAGTTTGCATCAAACGCTGAAGGGGATAGTTGGCAGTAACCTTCAACGGATGTTCTAAAATCTTGTCAGTTACGACCCCGGCTCGTAAATCGTCAAGTAAATCCATGGCAGCGACGAAAGTTTGTGTTTCTAAGAGGAATGGCTTGATATCCAAACTCAGCATATATTTTTTGGTACCGGTACCACCTCCTCACTTGATACTAGTGACTGAAAGTCTGCTATACATAATCACGGGATACATGACGTACACTGAAAGACACAAAAACATGGATAGTACAAACATTCAAATAATAATCTTATCCAGAGGTATCATCGTTAATATGTATCTTGCACACTGTCCAGCTGCCCATCGATCATCAAAGGTCAGCGGCACATTTAAAACTCTCCAGTCGTGCTTTCTGATCATAAACCTTTTTATACGGTTTCCAATCTCAATGAGTTCCTTTTTGATTGTCAACACAGAGTAAAAACAATGCATGAACACCAAATGAAATTGTATATTGACCAAAGTCAGATACATGTATAGTCCGAGGAAGCCTTTGTCTATAACACAATCTCCAGCCTGGTCCTGACGCTGTGCGCCCTCGTTTTCATTAAAACATCCATTGCAAAGGACAATATCGGAGCTTCCACTCCATTTCAGCACGTCAAACATCCAAGATTTCCGGTGCACATCACCTTCACTTGAGGATATACAAGATCCGCCCGCCCCATACATTGAAGATGGTGGCACATTGTAACGAAGGGCGGCACATTCGAGCAATGTGCCACCTTTGATTGAGTGGCACTTGCTGGTTCAGAAGATGCCGCCCTGGGCAGATGACCTATTCCAGAAACGGACATGTGGTACACCTGCCTCTTTCCACTCCCCGTTGCTCAAACCACCCACCAACACGTTCAAACCGTCTCTCGACAACACCCGAGAATTGAAGCGCTCGCTGGAGGACCTGGAACCGTTTGTCGGGGCAGACATCGGATGTGGAAGATGAGTTATGGTGTTTGTTTATTTCCACACTGAGCGTCAACAGTGCTCTTCCACTGGTTGTGTTGTTGGCGCGGCATGGATAATGCAGCGACGGCGTTCAGGTAGTCTCAGCGGGAGCCTCCGCGGGCCCAGCGAAGGGGCCGCCAAAGCTGCAGCCTGAAGGTCAGTTGCAAGGTTGTGCATCTGGGACATCGGTGAATGGAAATGCCTGCAGAATGATTAGTGCTGACAAGACCATTCCTTTGCTGCCAACACGCGCAGCCCCCCTCCTCGCATGTACACCCACGTGGTGTGACTGGACCCCTGCAGTTGCCTTGCATCGCATCGGAAACCAATTCTGCACGCCATACATATCCAAAAACAGTGTCGCCGTGTTCCTACCCATGTGAGTCCCCATCAGCCCCGTGGCTCTTGGAATTGGACATGATGTCGTGCCGGCAGCAGGCAGATGTATGTAAAACTGGAGATGGAAGATTCAAGTTGTACATATGTATTCTTGCTTGAGATCTTTAATGGCCTGTACAGTCTACTTTAGATCTCGAATATTATGTTGCAGCGGATTTTTCCAGGTTGAACAAAATGGCTCAAAGAGCAGAAACAGTTGTGGTGGCACATTAAACTGTGCAACAGGGTAAATGGGCACAAGCCTGAGGCAGATACAACATTTGTTCTGGCGGTGAAGCCGGCATGGCAATAGGGGAAGTCAGAGTTAGCGATTCGACGTCGAATCACTGTCGATTCATGCTTCGAAACTGATCCGATTCTGACTGATGTTTCGTCGTGTTTCCATCAAGAATTGACTCATAGCTTTGACCGCCCCGATTCTACCATCAATTCTCTCTCCCACAACATCTAGCATATGTGTTGAAGCATAGCCCGGAACCGGTGCAGCCTCGGGCATCGGGCAACTCGGACATCCCCGAATGTTCCACTATGATCTAAATTATTATTTCTCTGACTCGAAGTGACTCATATTTATTCCAGCCTGGCCTATATAAGCAGCCTCTGTAACTTATGTACTTAATACAATTTATTATCTTGATTACATCGAACTTCGTGTGAACTCTCGAAGAACCACTGCCGGTTCTTTACAACAACAACCTACTCGTAAATCCTCAACAGGTTATGGGCCCCGGCCTAAATCTTTGAGCCAGTTTACACAACTCTTATCGCTTTTTACTTCTCGGAGTACTTCCGCCTTACCCCACTACGTCGAATAAATGTCTGCCTCAAATTCAACCACACAAGGTTCTTCTAGCGTGTATCGGATTGGGCCGCTTCAGGATGCCAACTGGCTAGGCTGGAAGCGTCGTATCACCTCAATTTTGAGGGATCGAGGTTTGCTGAAGTATGTCGCGGGAACTTCAACCCATCCGACACCGGCAACCGCAGGTAAACCGACCGCTGATGAATTAAAGTCTATGGAAGAATGGGACGACAATGATGCCCGTGCACGGACTCAACTCGAGCTGACGATAGGCAACTCTCAGATGATTCATATCTCTGGAGCTACGACCTCTGCGCAAATGTGGAAACCGCTTGTTACTGTCAAGGAATCTCACGGGAAACTAGGCATCTTATCCATGCGCCGCCGCCTATATCGGATTACTGCCGACGAATCTATGGACATTTTGGCCCACATTACGGAGCTCAGGGAAATCCAAGAACAGTTACACCTCATGGGTAGCTATTTATCTGACGATGATTTCACATTCCTACTCCTTACATCTCTTCCCGAGAATTGGGACCAGTTTACTACGGCTTACCTAGGTGCAAACTTCACTGCTGCTCAGGCTACCAGCTCCTCTACTGGTCTTACTACCCAGGCACCGACTTCGCTTGTATCTACCCTTCCTATCCAGTCCTATGAACTTATTGCAATTATTCTGGAGGAAAATCGCCGCCGCTTGGAAAATCGGGCGCAGACTCTTCATTAGTCTCGAGGGGATCGAATTCGAGTTCGAACCGATACCCCAAGTCCGAAAATAAATCCGCTGGTTGCAATTGCCCTTCCGACAGTGTATGTTCAAACTGTGGTCGGAAATATCATTGCAAACATAAATGTTTCGCAAACGGTGGAGACCGGGAGGGTCAAGGACCGAAGCAAACCTCTGGGACATCTAAATCGAAGACCAAAGACAGGTCTAACCAGGCTGAAGACAATCCATCAGATGCAACGAACAAGGATTTAGCTGATCAGGCTTACACATCTGAGATAGCTGACTCCAAATGCCACACGGCGATTAATTCGTTTAGGCACAGTAATTGGCTTGCTGACTCTGGAACCACGTTGCATGTCTCCAATTCGAGAGAATTGTTCAGTGATTTCATCCCACTCACAAACCACAGTATAACTGGTATTGGTGAGAATAAGGTTCAAGCTATCGGCAAAGGCACGGTTAAATTGGACTGCAAAGTCGACGGGAACTACGTAAGAAATGTTCTGACGAATGTACTTTACGCCCCCGCATCAGCCAATAGCCTATTATCCATCAGCAAGCTCGATGACGCCAGAGGCGAAGCAATCTTCCACCACGGCCGGTGTACATTCGTAAACGCTAAAGGGATGGAATTAGCCACAGGCAGGAAGATAGGTAAACTCTACCTAATGGATGTGAGACCTCGCGATGAGGATCACGTGAATGTATCCAACGAGTCTACCGACACATGGAACTCGCTTCATCGCAAGTACGGACACCTGTCAATTTCGGCATTGGAAAAACTTGTGAAAGGTAAACTTATTAACGGACTTACTGTTTCTCCAGACAGCCCTCCATTCACCCAATGCGAAGCTTGCATTCAAGCTAAACAGCACCGTCAACCCTATCCCAAGGAGTCCGAAGACAAGACTACGGAAACTGGTGAACTCACCCATTCCGATGTCTGGGGCCCTGGGCTATTCAAAGCCATGTAGCGATTTCCAACGCCAAATACTACATCTCCTTCACGGATGATTACTCCCGTCGATGCACAGTGTTCTTCATGAAACTCAAATCAGAAGCAACCCAATGTGTCAAAGATTATGTTGCGTACCTCGAGCTGACGGTCACCTCAAGACTGCTCCGAAATATATTCGTGTTGACAACGGGGGAGAATACATCAACAAGGAACTTGTCAGATGGTGTAAAGAGAAGGGAATTGACTTACAAACGACTGCACCCTATTCACCCTCCCAGAACGGCATTGCCGAACGTTTCAATCGCACCCTAATGGAGCTTACCCGCGCGATGCTCATTGCTCGCAATTTACCATCCTTCCTATGGGCTGCCTACATTCGAAATCATTCACCCACAGAGCTTTGAACGGGATGACCCCGCACGAAGTCTGGACCAGCACTAAGTTTGATATGGCACATTTGAGGGAATTTGGTTCCGAAGTTTGGATACTCACGGAAACCACGAAGCCCGGTAAAACCGTGGCTAAATACAAGAAGCACATCTTCGTTGGATATGCAGAAGGACCTAAAGCAGTTAAATACTGGGACAGATCAAGCAGGCAAATTAATGTCTCACGCAACTTTGATTTCTCGGAAATTCAACCGAAGGAGATTGAACTGGATGCACCTATCAGACTGCCGCTTGAGGGGGAGCCCGGGAATAACAATCAGCAGCCTGCTAAAATTCAACCAGCTGCAGTTCTGACTCCAATTAAACCAACCCACGCACCTGCTACTCCGAACACACCTGCACCCATCATTCCACCGCGAACACCTTCTCCTGTACCAAGGGAGCCATTAGCGAACC
The DNA here is from genome assembly GCA_029204085.1 of Mycena sp. CBHHK59/15. Taxonomy (NCBI): domain Eukaryota; kingdom Fungi; phylum Basidiomycota; class Agaricomycetes; order Agaricales; family Mycenaceae; genus Mycena; species Mycena sp. CBHHK59/15. Next base: position 10,793 of record JARGXW010000941.1, read on the forward strand.
TCCCATCTCCACTTAAACAGGTTCACTACGCACCTCCAGGATTAAATCCTACCCCCCTTCGCAGCACTTCCCGCGGCGTGCAAGATCACAATTACCGCCGATTAGGTAACCCGCAATCGCGCCTTCCTGCCGCTCACAGTCCAGGCAGTGGAAAAGTGCCTACAGACGACTCCCAATCCCAAGAGGTTGCATCCGAGGCGATAGATGAGACGAACTATGTCTTATTAGCTTCACATTCAAATGTGGATCACGTACCTCGAAATCTGACAGAAGCAAAGGCTTCACAGGAACAGGACGGTTGGGAACAGGCCATGGAGACCGAATATCAGACACTCCAGTCTATGGGAACATGGAAACTCGAAGACTTACCTGAAGGACGAAAAGTCGTAGGCTCCCGATGGACTTTGACAAGAAGTACGACAAACTGGGAAATGTCATTAAATTGAAAGCCCGCCTCGTAGCTCAGGGTTACTCACAAATTCCAGGCATGGATTATGTTGATACCTTCTCTCCAGTTGTTCGCCTCGATTCGCTTCGCGCCATTCTAGCCATAGGAGCCATCAAAGATCTGGAAATTCAACAGCTCGACATTAAAGGAGCTTACCTCAATGGAGATCTCAAAGAAGAGATTTACATGCGTCAACCAGATGGTTATGACGATGGAAGCGGACGTGTTTGCCGCCTTTACAAGACCCTATATGGACTCAAGCAGTCGGGCCGCGAATGGAATCGCAAATTGAACGCGACCTGGCCGAATTTGCATTCCAGCACACCGAAGCTGATCATTGTGTTTATACACGCACTTCCGAGGGTAAAACCTCTTATATCACTGTCTGTGTCGACGATTTACTCTTGCTTACCGAAGACACAGCAGAGATGAACGAATTGAAGGACGCTTTGCGCCAGAAATTCACAATTACTGATCTTGGTGAGCCAAAACTGCTTATCGGACTTGAGATCAATCGTGACCGCACCAATCGCGCCATTTCGATTCCCCAGGCCAGCTACATCGACAGAATGCTGTGCCAGTACGGTATGGAGAATTCCAATCCCGTATTGACCCCCACGGACCCGAACGTCACGTTAACGAAGCGTGAAGATGTCGCCGAGGTGAAACCCGATGAAAGACTCAGTGCCCCTTTTGGCGCCATTGTTGGATCCCTTCTTTATCTTGCTGTAGTCTCCAGACCAGACATAGCCTTCGCAGTTACCAGAGTTAGCCAGTACACGAGCAATCCCGGAGTGGCGCATTGGACAGCAGCCAAGAGAATCATGCGGTACCTGAATGGACACCGCCATATGTCAATCACTTACGGATCAGTGCCCAAAGATGCCGACCCATTTGAAGTCTTCGCGTATTCCGATGCCGACTTCGCCTCGAATCCAGACGACCGCAAATCTGTCTCTGGATATACCTTCCTCCTATCAGGGGGAGCTACCTCTTGGAATTCCAAAAAACAGACCACTGTAGCTCTCTCTAGCACGGAAGCCGAGTACACCCCCTTAGCGCACGCCAAGTAATTTGGCTCTGCAACCTCTTCGCTGAACTCGGGCTAGACCAACAGTTATCTAGCCAACTATTCTGTGATAATCAATCAGCTATTGCGATCTCTCAGGACCCACAGTTCCATGCAAGGTCAAAACACTTTGATGTTCAAAATCATTTTGTTCGAGAGAAAGTTGAATCAGGTGTAATTGAAGTTACCTACTGTCCCACTGATGAGATGGTTGCAGACCTCCTAACGAAAGGACTCCCTAAGCCTAAGCATCAGAAGTTTTCTGCTGAACTCGGGATGAATCCGACTTGAGGGGGAGTGTTGAAGCATAGCCCAGAACAGGTGCAGCCTCGGGCATTGGGCAACTCGGACATCCCCGAATGTTCCACTATGATCTAAATTATTATTTCTCTGACTCGAAGTGACTCATATTTATTCCAGCCTGGCCTATATAAGCAGCCTCTGTAACCTATGTACTTAATACAATTTATTATCTTGATTACATCGAACTTCGTGTGAACTCTCGAAGAACCACTGTGGGTTCTTTACAACAACAACCTACTCGTAAATTCTCAACAATATGTTCCACTTAAACTATGTGAATAAAGGCTTGAAATTAGTACATGTTAATTTATGATTACATTATCACTTCCCGACTTGGCTTTCGACGCCACGACATCTCGGAACTCTTTTCTGACATCTGGAAACAAAATTATCCGGTCATCGCAGGTGAGATATCATCGCGAATCGGTCCTTGAAGACGTGCCAGCTCTTGTCAGATTCAGTAGTGCCACAATGTCTTGAGGTTCCCACCCCTGTCGATCTTTGTAAGACCGACAGCAGTGCTCACATCATGGTGGTCAGTTTACCAGCATGTCAACGGGATGGAATATGGTCCTCCCACAGCCAATGACCCGTATTTGCACGTCATGCAGATGTCACAGTGGGAGACAATGTCCCCCCTAGCACGCATAGAGCTTTGGGGAACAGGGGTCGATTTATTTATTCACGACATGACATCTGGTCCACAAACAGATGATATCCAAGGGGGTTTCTCAGCTCGACCGGCTTGATGTACCAATCGAGGTCCAAGGTATGAATTGCATTCAATACTTTCCTTGGTTCTATTGTAACAATTCTACCAGTTCAGCGCCTCCATGTTCCACCGCCCAATGATGAAGATGATAATGCCGATGTTGATTATGCGACCTCCATTCGCACCACAGCTCTGAGGACAGTTCTCGATCATGCAGAGAGAAGTGATGGTCTTGTCCTGAATGGATTGAAACTTCCGAGCGGGCATGTGGTACATATCAACAGGTTGGATGGAAGGTGCATTTCCACATTGTGACACTCCTTATCCCCAATTGACACCATTCGCTTTTTTCCCCAGTGGGATGGATCTCGAAGTAATGGCATATCACCAAACAAATGGGCTGCCCAGTTTTGATCTCCGATATCCCCCTTACCATGAGATGTACTGGCAGCTCCTTGGCCTTGCTCACACACTTTCCATTGGTCGTTTCAACGTGGGAGTCACATGGGTGGAGGTCTCTGGTCCGGGGGAAAAATTCTGGATTCGTTGGGGAGTCAAAAGTGTTGAGCAGAAGCATGCAACTGTGGTGGATATCCGTGCGGGAAACATTGATGATAGCTTTGCATTCACAGATTGGAGTCCTGTCAAGGCCAGTGTGAAGAGCTGTGAGTATGAGGGCATTGCTCTTCCGGCTGGAGGCGGTACACTGTGAGTTCCACTTCCGTTATCGGCGCAGCTGTGAGGCTAATGCACTTGCATGCTTCATAGTCTCATGCAGCCAGGACACGAGCACATTGTAATTGGTACCAACACCGGTGGTCCTGAGTGGCAGATGCTGAACCACACCACAACATTGACCACAGGTGGGCACTTTTTCTGTGCTTCCACTATTCGGTCTTCTATGTGCATCATGTTGCATATGTGTGTGCTTCAGCATCTCCTTACAAATGCAGAGCATGTTGGAATGTGGCAGGTTCTAGTGCGCATTGGCGCATTCTGGTTGGATCTCACTGCTTGTGAGTATGCTTCTGCACAACGTGGATCCTGCGAAAATGATTTCTGTTGAGCCCGTCCCAGATCCGATTGGGTGGCTTTAGCTGCATATTGCCCAGACCTCAAGGCACAAGGGTGGATGGACATCAGTTACTTGTCATCCATGGTCGTTCTGTCTCCAGATCTGGACCTCAGGACCAACCGCAAGCAGAACTTGGACCCTGCCGAGGAGGAGGAGAGGACTGCCACTTGTAAACTTTACTTGGAGTGGCGGAAATGGCTCCCCAGGAGGTATGTCTGCCAGAAAGACGGCCGGGATCTCGCATGGGAGAAGGATGTTTTCTCTGTCAGTTACATTTATTTATTTTTCTTTTGCCAATTGCTAACAGCCTTCCAGCCTTGTCTTTTGCATCTTGCAGTGACTTGGTGAAATACCACAAGCTACAGAGTGGTGCCGCTCCAGAAAATGAGGCATACAAGACCTTCACAACTTAACGACTGCAAGAGAACATCGAGACCATACTCCGCTCATATGACCGCAGGCTCGTCTCCAAATTCCATAAAGCACTTCCACAGTCATCTGAAGATAATACACACTTCTTTTTGTTTGATTGTAGTGAACTACTCATTTCCCCTCGTGAATAGTCTATATTGTTTACTCTTTCAAATGCATTACAGACAGTATTTCTTGAAATTTGGTGAACCTAGCTCTGAGTGGTATGCTTCAGATTATATCTAACCTCTATCGCAAAAATTTCTTGGCAATCTCCCGCAGGTCTGCGCCTCCACTCGAACCGAGTTTTCCTATGACTTACCACTGTTGGACATTTGAATGTTTTGACTTACAGAAAGTGTTTCCTGGAGTCTGGTAAACCCAGCTCTGAGGGTATTATGCTTCGGATTACATCTAACCTCCATCGCAAAAATTTCTTGGTGATCTCCTGCAGGTCTGTGCCTCCACTCGAACCGAGTTTTCCTACGACTTACCGTTTTCATACACCCGAATGTTTTGATTTACAGACACCATTTCCTGAAGCCTGGGGACCAGCTCTGATTGGTAGCATTCATATTCCATCTACACTCCATCGAAAAGATTTTTGGTCATCTCCCACAGGTTGCTCTGCTCTCACACAACCCAACCATGTTTCTGCAAACAATATTGATCAAAGATGCACCAACCAGATGCTGTTTCTTTTGTGTGATGAACTGTTGCTATATTCCATTGCTCCACTGGTCACAATCCAGACTTACAGTATGGTGCCCCGGTGTGGCAGAATTAAAGTGCTGGGGGCAAGGTTTGTTGAATGGATCGGTGATCTAGTATGGCTAGAGTGGTTTTTGGATATAAAAATGGGAAAAAGTCTTGGAAGCCTTGAGTATGACAGACGGTTAAAAGGAGAGTGCCAGTAGGTCGTTAAATCGTGTAGAGAAGAGTGTGGGGTCGTGGTGTGTGATTCTGGTGGTCATAGCTCTAGGGAGCACACTGGTGATGATTTACAAAGTAATGGGCGAGGTCTCAGCTGATTCCTCTGGGCACCTGCCCTACACTGGTCACGAATGTGGTGGTATAAAGTAGTGAGGTGATGCGTAGCGTGGTGGGTCTGTATTCATGAGGTAAACAAATGATTGGGTGACACAACAGTAAAACCAAATGGAGGATGTGGAAGCATTTCCACATCCCAGCCATCCAGCTCTACCACACTGGATTGCCCAGCGTTGAACAGAGACTTCCGAGGAGAGTTGCACTTAAGACACACTGGCATTTATAACAGGATTCCTGCAGTAATGGAAGCCTAATGCCCAACCTCGACAGCACCCAGTACAATTTTGCAATGCAGCAACTAGCATCAGAGCTAGACAAGAGCAACTTGCCGCTGTACAATTCGCGACTCAATGTACACTACCTCATGAAAGCGAGTCCGTTTAAGACCGCTGCCGTTCCCATCCCACCCGAGCAGGGTGAAGCTCTGCTCATATTAACAATTTTCGGCATGATCCGAGAGAAGGTAACCACCCATACACTTTCACCCCAAAGTTCACGAATTATTCATGCAGAACTTGAGAAGCCTGGTTCTCGAAGCCCCAGAGACGAATATACAATCGATTGGGTCTATAGCCACGGGTTAAATGTGAGGAAGACAGATTCAATCTTTGTCAGAAGCGGACGAAAACACAACGCCTCCGACGTCGATAAATACACGATGAGAGCAGTATGTATTAAGAGATTTGACTAGATTTGAATGTTGTCAGGATGTGCCAGCAAAGTCTTTACATGTCTCTTCTGAATAAGACCGAGTAGCGGCGTCAGCGATGGCAATAGCAGCAGCGAAAACACGTCACCTGCTGCAACAAAGACAGGGCGAGCAACTCTGCGAGGTGCAGACACCAAATTCAGAACACCAGACAGACGTCCCTTCCCACCGGTCAACCATGAGAGAACATCGCGATGACCATACACACTAGGTGTCATCTTTGTGACACCAATGGGAAGATTAGCGAAACGGGCCACAACTTGTGTCCTCTGGCTGTCTTGTGGCCCACAAGACAGCCGGAGTCGACAGAGGTTCGCACTGTCGCGGGGCACACTTTGTGTTGACCGCATATGTGATTAGGTTTGTAATCGATGCGAATTTCGAAACCCCGCTGATGGTATTTCCTAATGATGGCTAGCGACCTCCGACAAGCAGTTAAATCCTCGCTGTTGAAATGGAATCGATTGAGAATGGTGACCTTCTCGTAGGTGAGTAGGTAGTTGTGGAACCAGCCTCCCTCTGGCCTGACACCACCCACAACACAGGTCAATGAAATTGGGTGGGCAAGGACAGGGCTGACATTCGGCGCATAAGACAGTGGCCGAAGAAGCTGCTCCGCCGTTGTCTTTTTCAATGCGCTGAGAGTGTCATTGCCCTGTGAGAGGCTAACAGAATAAACATGTGGGGACTACTGTGCCTTTGGAGTGGTCTTACTTGTGATACTGTGATCGAACAGAAGCAAACGGATTAATAGCCAATGAGTGTCCCAAATTGAGAACCGGTGCGTTGGGAGTACCGAGCTGTAATATTCAGCAGTGGAGGAAATGAGCAGAGTTTGGGGTGTAAATGCCTCCAATACTGTACGGAAGTGTAGGTAGGCGACGGTCATGGTCACGGAGGACCCGTCGCGTCGCCCAAGTCGCGGCGGGTCACGGTCACGACGGCCGCCGTCGTTAATAGGATACCGTGACAATGAAAAAAATCGTAAAATTCCCAAAAAAAAAATCACCAGCTCGCGAGACGGCCCTGTAACGAGCTTGAGGGATTTTTCATGTGTCATTTACGTGTCAAAGGTGAAAGGGAGTCAAAGAAATACACCATTTTATTTTATAGGACAGCATACCACTGTCAAAATAACTATTGCCTAAGTGAACATTATTCGGGGCACCACAGCGCCCATTGTGCTTGACCGTATGATGGTCGCCCAAATTGGCGACCTTCACGGTCACCATGGTGCTCGTCGTGTCGCCTCCGGTCCCCACGCCCTGTCACGGTCGTCGGAGCGTCGCCTACCTACACTTCCGTACAGTATCCACATCAGACCTGCTGCCATGGCCTGGAGGTTTTTAAACATCTTTGTTTCGTGGGGGGGGTTCCTGCGCATGGTCGCCGCGGGACTGCATAACGTTGAGGGTTATTGGGTTGTCGACATGCTTTTTGAGCCAGCATATCTGACAAATGGATGGGATATTCAAGTAATCCGCAGACAGGTTTCGATAGACGAAAAAGTCGCCACCAAGGATTAGGAATGAGATTGTGACTCGAAAAGTGCAGTGTGGGGTGTAAAGATCGAGGTCGTTGGGTGTATAAGCTTCCACTGCATTCCGTCCCCATACAGCTAATACCGGAATAGCTGAACCAGAAGCAAGGTACCAGTAACCCGTTGGAAAAACATAACTGGGTGGTGCGGTATCCCATATGGTGTGAATAAATCGGCCACACTCAGCTGGAAGATTTGCCCACAAAAGGCCCTGAATCTCCTATTGGTGCTTCCAAAAAGCACACAGTCGCCCAACGGCATGCTCTCAAGAATCTCCTGCTGAATTTCCTTACGCAGACGTTCAATCTGGTCTGGGGGACCATTGGTGTGCAGTGCTGAAGGCTCGCAATCAGCCACATACTCAAGTTGAGTACGGATAATGATACCTTCATCTGTCGAAGTCCAGTGTGGACCTTTAACATGGACATATTCCATGACAGCATTCCAGTGGGCTTTGGACCGAAGAGAAATGAAGAATAGGTAGTTGACATCCAGTTTCTTGAAAATATATGTCCAAGCCAGAGAATTTGGTGGATAATGCTGTATCAATAGGAGCTTGAGCTCGCATCCGTGGAAAGACGTCAAAGACACACAATATCTTTCTGAAGATGTCCGAGGCTTTGATGAAGACATTCTTAAACATATCCAAAGCTCAACTCAATTCAGCAATTTGTGACGAAAATGGGGGTATAAATTGCAGAATGGCGTCCATACAGCACAGTAAACTAATCAGACAGAACAATGATCTCCGGCTCATCGTCCTCCGTCTCATCCATCTCGCCCGCTTCCGATGTACCACAGCTGGAAGAACCAGCCTGCTTCTTCTTGTCCAACCACTCGGTCGCAGCCGTATGAAGGGCATCCCAATGGGCACCGTCCCAGCTCTTGAGAATATGGAGGAATTTGGTGGCGCGGCGGGTGTGCGTGGTTTTTGTCTTCGATAGGCGGGTTCGGATGTCGCCCCAATTGTCGTCGGAGAATGGTTTACGCCCGTTTGCCAGCGGCGAAGGTCGCACTCCACCTAGAATTATATGAGGATGCTGGAGCAAATTTATTAAAAAAAGCAATGAAGCATATGGCTTGTACCGCGAGAAGGAGTGCGCCGTAAGGCCGGTCCTTCGAGCATTCATATTCAGGAGGAATTGATTCGAGGATCGATAAATAATACGCATACGCGTACACGATGAGATATGAGAGAAAGAAGCCCTAAGACTGGTATCAACGACGTACTCAGGTATATCAAGGTTAGACTTACCTTTTTGACTTTGCCATCTCCCCACTACTGCCAATGGAACACCATTGTACCGCCTTATTCTTGCAGCGCCCATTCGACGAACCCGGCAATTCCTTCGGGGGTGTCAAACTTGAATGCCTGCGGCTTCACGGCGGCGGCAGTCGGCCCATTCGATTCGGAGGCAGCAGCTAAACAAATCGGAAGATAAGACATGATAAATGAATGCATAGGAATGGACATCTGACCGTCATCTTGATTGGGTTGCTCGTCTTGGTCCGACTCGTCGTCCGATTGAGGCGAATTGTGGAGGAGCTTCATGCCCTTGTGGGACTGCCTAAGAAACCCGTTGCGCCAGTCGTTTGACCGATATTGTAGCTTGGGACACATCAGAGCAAGGCAGTGCGATGAGGGAAGCCGACGTACCAGACCCCACCACGGCCCATCTTCCGTGACCTCGTGGACAAAAGGAGGCTCACCCTCCTCCGGTTTCCAGACGCGATTAACGACATCTTGCGCTTAGGGCAACATCAATTTGGCCCAGGGCTCCAGCAAGCCAAGTTGCTCGCGTGCAAGAGGAACTACGTCGGAGGTGAACAAGGAAGATGTAGCACGTGGAAGGTGCTCTAGCGTCCATTTTTTTGAATTACCGCGCAGCTCTTTCTTGGTGGGGCGTCGGAGTGGAACGGGGACGAATTTGTGACCGGTCTGGTGAAAGAGAAGATGTGTCACATATGTAACAAAGTGCCGCAAAAAGGAAAGGCACTTACGTCAGTCGGTAAGCCTTTCTTCTTGCCCTTTCCAGCCTGCGCTGGATGCTCAAGCTGTTCGTTCTCGTCGTCGTCCATCGCAGGCCCGCCGTACTGGCTCATCGGAGCATCGAAATCGTCATTGGGAGTCGTGATGTTGCTGGAACGACCCGAAGCAGATGATGCCGCTCGTTTCTTGGTGGCTAGGCCCGCCCTTTTCCCCAGCTTGGGTTTCTTCCCCTTGGGCTTCGCGTTGCTGTTACTGAGAACATGTTATCCATTTCCACAATAAAATAAAATAAAATCCTACCCATTCTCGCCTTACGCTTTCGCGCCGGTTTCTCCTTGCCAAAGTCTGCTGGTGTGCCAGATGAATCTTGAGTGCTTCGCACGGCGGTACGTCTGTGCGGCTCGATTTAGCTGGCTTACTGCTGCGTCCCCTCCACCCTTCGTCCTCCTCAGCTTCACCCTCGGCTTCATCCTCGGAGTCCATGTCGTGGTCCGATGGAATAAAGTCCTCTTCAGCGGACCCGGATTCTATGGAAGAGTGAGTTTATGCAATTATTGAGATCAATGTCTCACCTGAGATTTCGTCCCTCTGTGCTGGTGGAGAGATGTTGTCGAGCACATCTAGCGGCCTCGCGCTAGCCCCCGACCACACCAGACTCTGCCCACCTTGCGCGTTCGCCACTCCACCCGCCGCACACCGCCTCGCGAAGAACAAGCAGTATGTGCTACCATTTGTGCAGAGGAGGTTATTGGTTGATTGGTTGTTTATTTATTCGAGCAGCAGTCCTACACCGGATGCTGGCAGCGAGGGGCGCGGAAACGAGCTGAGTTGCGGGAACCATTGGCAGGCGGTTGCATCTCGTTTCGTGATCTCCTGGCTGATGCGTTTGTGGCAGCCACCGTCTATTCGGAAAAGCATTCGCTGGAGTACTATGCGGCGTTCTTGTGCTAATGTCTTCACCGCAAACAGGCAAGCCGGCGTGGGCCTCACAAAATGCAAGGACGCGCTGGCGCGATCGAGCTCCTCCGCAGGTAAACCTTGAAACCACGGACGTCGCGACGCTCACGGCGACGCCACACCCACGACGCAGCCGCTCGAGGATTGTGCCGCCCTCGTAAAAGCGCTTTCGATGCGTGGTACAGAACCACCGGCTGCAGATGCGGAGGTGCCTTGTCGGCACGTGTGCACTGTTCAGAAGTTCCTCCATGACAGCGCATCGTCCTGGATCTCCGGTACAGACGACGCGTGCAAAGACGCCGCGTAAATGGCATATGAGGCATGCGCGAGCCGAAGGTGGAAAGACAATAGCCGCAATTTAGAGGAGGGAGGGTGAGCGATGTCACGAGAATGGGCGGGATACGCGTACGGAAGTGCGGCGCAACCGAAATACACGAGACCGTCCGGGCAGACAAACGTCGGCGAGGGAAGAGTGGCGGGAGGCAGCTATCGGAATCAATTCGTGCGCACCCGCTTCCCTGGCGGGCGGCTCGAACTCAGGCTAGGGTGGGGGAAGCCGTGCTCTCCGTTGACGTGCAAAGCGATAGGGTCGACACAAGTGCTGCGCATCTCGACTGCTGAGCTCGTCGTCCGCATTGACCGACAATGCACACAACGATCCGATTCTCTGGACAGTGCGCTCGTAGCACATATTGCAGAGGAGACTAGGGACTATAGTAGGGCGGTTCAAAATGGAGCACAGCCCATTGTCAGCCTCACAGACGTGCGGTACGGCAATCTGAAGAAAAAGAAGGTGAAAAAGATTGCGCTAACAGCAAATGATTCACGTACGTACGGAGGGTTGGAACGCATCACAATCAGACAACATCGGGAGGGCTGCGGCCGGGTCCGGCAAGCTAAGGGCAGGGGTGATGAGAAGTTGCGAAAATGGCAAACGAAGTGTGTACTAAGATTTGGATCGCATCGAATTCAAGGTATCGCGGGGGGCTGTGAAGCAACCTGAGGGCAGGAAGAGTGAGCAGGAGTGCCACAAATGGCCAGATATATACAAACTCTACCGACCTCGGCAGGATCGCAGGCGGTAGTCCAGGTTGAAGAGTCTTGCTGGAATAGATTGGGTCCGCGTATTGATGTCGTCTTTCGAGTCCTCTGGTAGCCTAGGCTCACAAATCAAATCTGAAGTGTCAGCAGGTAAGACTGGTGACTCGGGATGGCATGCGATGTGGAACTGACGCTTTTCTGCGCTAGCAGCAGGGAATCAAAGTTCAATGGATTCTTTCCACACGACCGACGCAAAGTCTGGTCAGAGGCGCCGAATGGCCGCCCCAGGTCCATGGGTCGAGACAGGGTAGCTCAGCGTCACAGAGCGGAGGGAGAGCACGGTAAACGCGAGCCTTGCAGAGGAGGGAGGAGATGATGGCCGACCCTGATGAATGCTTGACCAAACAGGCTGGCGCTGATGAATGCTCGACCAAACAGGCTGGCGCTGATGGATGCTCGACCAAACGGGCTGGCGCTGATCGATGCTTGACCAAGCAGCTGCCCTGTTCTGGGCAGCGCCTCTCTTCGACCCGCCGTATTAATGGGAGGCCATCCAGGTCTCCTAGGCCAGACTTTGCGTCGGCCGTCTCTTCTCTCCGTGTCTCTCTGCTGCTCTGCTGCTCCTCCTCATTCAGGCCCATCCCGTTGCCGCACCGTCTCTTCGGTTTGTGTTAAATCCAAGTGGCTGAAGTTCTTGGGCGACTCGGTGGAGAGGTAAGTTTCGTTGTATTTCTGCCATTTCCTGACTGATGGCCAAGTAGGACATGGATAGCAGACTAGTATGTGGATGTAACTTGACGACGATATACGATAGAAGGATCCGTCCAGCCATAGAAGGAGGTCGCTCATGTGCACGTCAGAGAGCCACCTCACGGTCGACTGCGAGAACGAGCCACACTGGCATTAAGGTGTGGTATCTTCTGTTTAACTCATACCTATTCTATTTCTTTGCTCATGAGTATCTGCAGCACTCAGTCCTTGTTCGACGATGATACTTCGGTTGTTTCGAGTCGTCGACGCTATATCAGGCCGGAGCCGATATTTTCCGCGCCAACGTCTTCCACTTATAATTATCACCACAACCAACGCATCCACCCCAGTCCATCTGCCATGACGCCGCGGTGAAACCACGAGGAGCGTACCGGGAACAAGCACATGAATTGAGCTGAAAAGCATGGGGAGGGGAGGATAACCAGAACACTACCCCAGTACGTTGTGCTCGCACCACAACCAACGCATCCACCCCAGTCCATCTGCCATGACGCCGCGGTGAAACCACGAGGAGCGTACCGGGAACAAGCACATGAATTGAGCTGAAAAGCATGGGGAGGGGAGGATAACCAGAACACTACCCCAGTACGTTGTGCTCGCCTTTTTTTCTTTTTTTCTTTTTTTCTTTCTCTTTAACTTTGCTGACCTTTCAAAACTTACAGCTTCTGCTCACTCCCGCAATCTATGTGTCTTCGATTCAACGCCATCGCCCGTGTTATGGGAATGATCTGCCAGCACTGTCGGCTCATGCGGTCCCAGTGCACTCGCCCTTTGTTGCCTGTGCACGCGAAAGAAGACACCTCCGAGTACGATACGACAACGGCTTGCTTGTGCGCGACACGAACATCATTGCTCCACGTAACATATCTGCGAGGTCGCGCACACGAGCTCGGCATCCGTGCCCGAGCTCTGCATCCATGCCCGTCACGCTCGCCAGATCACCTCTCCGCCGCGCAATTATGCCCACGCCTCACCTCCAGACCGCGCATCCAATATTCCGTCCGTGCCCCACGCCGGATTATTCGTGAACGGCTACTGCGCGCAGACGTAAGCTATCGATTTTCACGTCCATTTATCAGGTCTAACGGCCTTGTCAAATCCAGGTTGTGCCTTCGCTTCGGATCAGCACGCCGCTCGCCACGCACTCTTAACGCCAACGCCCCACACGACAATTGCCGGTCACTGTCCTCACCATCCACCCAAGCGTGATTTGCCGTCCCTGCTGCCCTCGCGCTCGCCCACCCCCGAAGGCCGGCTTCAACATCCAGAGGTCTCAATACCGAGGACCTCATCTCGACATCGCGCTCAACTCGTCCTTTCTCACCGAAAGTTCTTGCTCGACATTTTGAAATCGGCCAGGTTGACTGCCAGTCAACGAAGCCTTGAAGCATAGCTTCAAGGACTTCCAGACCCGAGTCCGATCTGGACTCGGGTTGTCGACACCGGTGTTGAGCACCACGTCGTTCAGTGTACCGGTGCGTCTGCCTTTCTGTTTGTTACCAGCCTTTGCTTCAGTTTCTGACTGCACACACTCCAGGATTTAGAACAAAGCACCATGTATTCAAGAAAACGACTACTGGCAATGTACACGCCGGCACGAACGCCGTGCATCCGGCGCACGTTGTGCGACTCACCGTCCACGCCCTCGACCCGTACGCCGACGTCCATACCGCGCCCGCCCGCCTCGCCCGCCTCTGCGAGTTCGCTCCCGTCTGACTCGCTCAGGCTGCGCCACACTACGGCTCCCCCTCCCCAGCACCCGGCCCACGCTCCGCCCCAACTCGGTGCGCGCACTCTGCATGTCCGACCCGTCGAGCCCCGTCGACCCGCAGCCGGCACGCGCGTATCCAGCGCCCGTGTGGCAACTCGCCCACAGCAGCCCCGCTTTGCCGACGACCGCAGCCGACGACCCCCCCAGCTGCCCGCACAGCTCAATGTGCCCCCGACCGCGGCCGACTCCTTCAAACTGTCAACTGACCGACGCACGGCGATGAAATGCCACCTCAACCCATACGTGCTGCGCCTCCTCGCGGCGCTTGGCTCGATTGCGCGTCGCACGGCGAGGCGAGATCAGCGGCGCGGTACTGCGCCTCGGCGGTGTCGCGCCCACGTGACGTGTATCGTCTTCGTGAACCCGTGCAAGACGACGTCGTCCGTGCGCGCGGGCGTCGACTTCATGATGTTCGACAACACGGAAGCGTGTCCCCGAGGCCGACACGCTCTCCGAGTTCTCCCTCTCCGACTCCTCCGATGACTCGTATCACCCCGAGCCTGAGCCCGACTCGGACTGCGCAGCGCTGTGCCCGAAGAGAAAAAGGCGGCTGCGCACCCTGCCCGAGGCGACGGTGTTCTACGGCCCGGCGTCGCGCTGGTTGCGCAAGGTGTGTAAGAAGATGCGCAGGCGAAGTCGTGATGCCCATGCCTGCGTACGAATCTCCCCCCCTCCCGCGTTGATCCCTCGTCACAACCACAGCCACAACCCGGACGACTCCAAGTCGCTCTGCGCGCTCGTCAAGTTCGACGCCGCCCTCGCCAGCGTGCCTGCCTTGCTCGGCAAATGCGGGAGCTTGGGCTGGACGTGGTGGGCGTGAGCTTCCACGTCGGCAGCGGGTGCTTTAACCCGCGCGCGTACACGGACGCGGTTGCGCGCGCGCGCCGCGGCGGTGTATGCGCTCAGCGTGTTCGACGTCGGCGGCGGCCAGGGACGCGATCGACGTGCAATTCTCGGATCGCCGGTGGATCAAGGTCATTGCGGAGGCCGGGAGGTTTTATGTGAGTAAGATATTTAGCCTTGTGAACAATATTCTTGCACGGCACGCGGAGCCGGAGGTTATATGTCGCCCCGCTCGCGCAGCTTCACTGGCGACACCATGAGTTCTGCGGTGGGCCTACGCCACAGCTGCCCCGCATCCGGGACACGTACGGGGTGCCGCATCCCGCCAAGCACTCCGCTCGCCGTCCGCGGCCGTCTCTCTCCCCCCTAGCTCAACGCGCTTGCTCTGCCGGCCGTCTGCGGCACTCGGCGCGCAGCTTTGCTGGCGAACCTCGGCGGCGCTGTGTTACACAACATCGCACGCATCTGGCTCGCCCCACATGGATCCGCTGCCAGCGGTGCGGCACGGCCGCACGGTAAGGGGCAGTGGGCCGGACAACAACGCGGACGATGGGTGGGCAGACGGGTGTGGTGTTCGCGGTGTGTTTCTTCTTTTGTTTGCTTATCGTGATGATGCTGGACTACGCGCCTGTGCCGTCATCGCCGGATGACGAGGGTGGCAAACATTTGCGCTTCCCTGAAGACAACGACTTCCTCTTCCTGTCTGCCGCGGCGGATGAGCACTGCGGCCTGCCGGCGATCTCAAAGTTCTCAATGCCAAAGATGGGGTGGGCTCGGACGTGCGCGCCTCACGCACTTGGTCGTCCCACTCGACCTCTGTCTCCCAACTCGCAACACTGCGGCAATAGCCGCAGTGCATTCGACTCGGGAGAAAGGCAAGAGCGGACACGCACCCCTCCCATCCTACTACTGTACTATTTCGACCATAGCTTCACGCCATGTCACCCATCACCTACCAAGTTCATTTTGCCTAAGTTCATTCCTCGCCAACCTACCGAATTATTATTATTGCGGGCCCTCCTAGTAGTGCTCCCATGCAATTGCCGCGTAAGAAAAAATTAATGAGTCGAATTTCGAGTTGCCCAATCTGATTCCGGATATAGTAGCAGTATACGAACAGAACCCTGGTGGACTCTTAGTGCAACAGGCCCTGCCCAACAAATTATTGGTCCAACGGCCGTGCTGTGGGCATTGAATCAGAAATAAATTAGAACATGTGCTGGTGGTTTGAAACGAGGATAAAACAAGCATCAGTTGGCCAGAAATGGACCAAGGGGTTGCACGCTCTTCATTCTTGCACATCGCATGTTTCAAAATTCGAATAGAACAGGAAGGTGTCTAATGGAGATATGGCTTGTATGTATTTAACCACGACTTTGTACGCGATCGTTCACGCGAAAGATCTAGAATAAAACCAGGTGTAGAAATAATTTATGACATGTCCTCAGCAGAAGAGCAATGAGAGTAGAGGGTGGAATTCAAGGCTTGAAAAATGTGTCGAGAGTGAGACACACAGTTCTGCGTGTACCGACGTGTTAAGTACAGTTTCGACCTTCCAAACGACGTAAGCCGCCACTTCCCATCCAATTCCGGGGCCAAAACTTTGTGCCTCTGGTGCAGATCAGCACACGCAGAAGGAAGGGGCCAGAGACTTACATGCAAACAAATGAAGTACAACATACAGAGTCTCTCCGAAGATGAGAAATATCCCGCGGTCTGACAGCCACCAACTAGCGCTGGCTGCCCAAACGCAAACCACACGCCCAATTACACTCCTCGTACGCCACACCCAAGCCCCGAAACGTGCTTCCGGGGGATGATCCACGTAGGACATACACGGCGCGGATTGGCACGACGCAAAGTCTAGGCCCCGACACCGGGGTTCTCGAGAGAACCATCGGGCGCGATAGAGTGATAAGGAAGGTGGTGGGGCCGCCTTTCTGGATAGTAGGCGGTGCTTGTAGCGAAAGTCAAGGTGGGAGTCAAGGCCAGTAATCTAGGAGGGATAATGAGAAACTTCAATGGGAGGGGGTACGCGCACTGACATTGAGGAGATTCGAGGTTCTCCTAGAACAACACCGTCCTCGGCATTGGGTGTAGACAGGAAATGCTGTGCACAACAGACTGGAGACAGAGGAGCCATCGTGCAAATGGCATGCGAACCGGGAACAGAGAGTTCAGATCGGACGACGTCGCGAAGGCAGGAAGGCAATACGCGCAATCTAGGGGGGAGATGGTGAGAAGGGTCACGATGATGGATGATATACGCGTACAGAGAGTCGAATTGCATCCCGGTTACCGGGCGCCGAGCAGCGTTGTCGATGGTAGCCTGGAGTGAGATCAAGGTAGACAGTTATTGCCCTAACAGCATGGGCCACGCACGGTGAGTCCAGTGCCCCAATCGCAGGCCCACTCCATGCACTACGCGCGAGAAGTCTAGAGGGTGATCAGCTTGGCAGATTTTGCGGAAATGGGGCAGGCATACGCGACGAGGTCAAGCAGAGAGTCTGGTCCTCCGGTCACCCAAACAAATCGTATCTATGGCACTCCGGACGGCATGCAATGTGGAACTGACGCAATTCCATAGCGCGAGAAGGGAATGGGAATGCATTTTTCCACAAGACCGACGCAAAGTCTGGTCGGAGGCGCCATATGGCTGCCCTTGGGCCATGGGTAGAGACAGGGTAAGCAGTTCAGAGCCGCAGAACGGAGGGAGAGAACCAGACGCGAGCCTTGCAGAGGAGGAGATGCTGGCTAACGCTGATGGATGCTCGACCAAACAGGCCGGAGCTGATGGATGCTTGACCAAGCAGTCTGTTCAAGCATTCAAGCGGACTGCTTGCTACTCCGAGTTCTACTCGCCGTGTCGCAAGTATGCATTCTAAAGCTCATGACCCTAAATATCTAAATATCCAACGACGATAAGCTTTTTAGGATTAATAGGAGGCGCATCGCACACATGGAATTGGTAGTATTCAACTATTCATTGGTAAGTACAGCTGATCTATGGTCTCACACTGCACAAAGTGCCATGAGCGCCTGAAGATAAATCGTGTACCGGACAAAGACCGCCCGTTTTTGGCTAATGAAATATACTGGCCTCCGACAGCTGGGATCATCAGTGATGGTCTCTTACTACCCTGTCGGTTCTTTGAGTCTTTGCCGCTGCGCGGAGAGCAATCTTGGCCTCCTGGGGCGTGGGTGGCAGAGCGAATTGATATCGGGCGTCCTCCTGATGCATTCCAGGAAAGGGGGTGACTCGGATATTGCCTGTATTCTCTTGCTTTCCCATTGCTGAAGCAGATAGACCTGACCGTGGAGGCGGGTCTCGGGGTGGTGGCACATCGAAGGTGAGGCTTGCTCCAGGGTGACTGGCTTGCTGAGGAAAGTCGGGGGTGAATTGGAGTTGTCGTCCGTCGGGACGGTTGTGGGGGGAGGAAGGGGGGAACGTGGAATCCTCAAGTTGGACTGGAAGTTCCACTGGAATGGCATATGGAGGGGTTTGTAAAGGTGGTTCCAAAGTTGTGAGCTACGGAGAATTGAGTGAATTTCGTACAATTTTGTAACTGTACGAGCTCACTTTCAAGAGACTCGCCACGTAATCGCCCGTGCTTATATCCTTGTGGCGTCTCAATACCCATCTGCGAGGCAAAAACGATATATCGTGTACACGTGTGTTTTGATCGGTACCGTTAGTCATCTCTTCCCGCGGGAACGAAACTCCTTTGCGATTAGCAGCTTGAGGCAGATGAGCCACAAGCGCGCTGGAATGGGCTACTTGCATGTCGGCCGTTGAGGAAGAATACCCAGATTCCTCGGAAATGACGTCCATTGAGACATCTAAGGTGGTGGATCGGGCATTGAAGGCGCACTTTCTTCAGACCGGCGCGGGAGGGGTGCGCTACTCCCACTATCATGTTGCTCGTCGGCAGGCGTTTCAAAAACGAAGGAGGGCAGGACGGGCGAATCGTCCACCGAACAAACAGAAATAATCGAGTGCATAAAGGGAAGCGCGGCAGAAAAGTGCGCACTTTCAAGTCCGCTGTCTAGAGGTGGGGAGATGTGTCATCATGTGGTTGGTGGATGGTTGGTCGCAACACGAAGGAATCCGGGACGGAGGTAGTATCTTTGATAGACGCACAGAAGAGAGATAATGGTGCAGTGAGCGGTGCGTCTTGGGGTGGCGACTTGATCTTCGGAATATGATCAGCAAAAGCCCTTGGACGTAGCACGAATGAAAGACTTACATCCAGCCCTGCGAAGTGAGTATCATAGTCTGCAATCGGCTCATCTCGGGGACGCCTTGTCACCCCTTGTGGTGTTGGGACGACCTCTCCTGCACGATGACCAATGCTTTTTGCAGCTGCTGAGATTGAGCATCAAGTTTGGCTTCAACAGCCTCCTTTTCAGACAACAGCCGTTGACATTCGAACTCCTGCGCTACTTGTTGTGTTGTAAGAGTTTTGATATATTCGTTGGCCATCTCTAATTTCTGGGTGAGAACGACGCATTCAGCCTCGATCCGAGTCCATGAATTCGTGAGTTGATCAGACGCAGTTAAAAACTCTGCTTCTTTCGCCGACCACTCTTTTTCCTTCTTGGCCCTTTCGTGATTCCTTTGGCCAATAAAGTTTTCAGCGGCGGCGAGTTGTTGACGGGTTTTGTTGTACTCGTCTTCCAACTCATGGTACTTTTCATCCCATTTGGCCAACTCGGCTTGGTGCTGTCAGAGTAAGTCGATCAGAAGGCAATCTTATGACGGGTACGACTGCATGCACCTCTAAAGCAACTTTTGCTTTGAGTTTGTCCACATTGCGACACATACTCTCAAACTGCTCAAGCATCATGTCTTTCAGTGCATTCGATGCGATAACCGAATTCACAAACATGTGTTTTCCGCTCCGCTTCCATAGTCTCCAGACGGGTTTCCTTGTACTGCAACTAGACGTCGAATGAGCTCAATGTAGAGGCGGTAGTGGAATGCCACCTAACCGTGGCCAACGCCTTGCGATATTCGGCCCCTTCTTCGATTATGCGCTTCACGTCACCTTGTACTTTCACTTGAAGCTGGGGGAAGTTGAGTGGCAATTATGGTACCCAGACGCCAACTCACGATGGAATGTTCTTTCGACGTCATTTCATGGAGCTTGATATCAAACTGGGTCGAAGTTGACATAGATATATCAGCGAGAAGGAGATGCACTAACATGCTGCTCAATCAAGAGTTTTTCGTTCGCGATGCCCGCCTGTATCTGTTTGTTCGTGTTCAGCATATGATATCATCAAGTTCGTATAAAATGAAACTTGCTTCATCTTGGATTCTGTCTTGAGACACCTTCAACTCGTCACGGAGTTGCTGAAGTTGAGAAAGCGGCACATTCTCATTTGCTTGTGCATCACATAGCTGTTTGAAGAATAGAGTATTCATTCAGTGAGGGGAAGGCGAACGGGACCAAATCGAACGGACCGCGTTCTTGACGAGCGAAAGCTATAAAATTGACAATGAGACACGGGTAGGTGATTCGCTGTTGATTAAGCTTACCTCAGCAATGAGCTCCACATTCTTTGCATTCTTGGTCTGAGGGGCGGTAAGCTTAAGGGTAGCCCTATTCATGTTGAGGTATGACTTGCCCCGTTGCGCGTTGCGTTCTGGATCTGGGCCAAGTTCTCCCGCAAAGCCTGGATCTCACTGGCCATCTCCATCGCCTCGACTGCTTTGTCGTTCAACTCCTCGAGCTATGACGACGTATCAATGTTTTCTTTTTGGAACAAAGATTTGCTAACATACCCGACTCCTAAGTTGCGTTCCGGCTTCGGCAACCTTGCGAAACGGTTAATGAGCGAAAAAAAATAATTGTATACAATACTTGGTCTGAGAGTGAGTCATTCTCGACTTCCTGGAGGGAACAAGCGCGGAAACGAAGGTGTAAGTGTAGGCGGCCGAGGCTATGGAGCTAGTAAGTACCTTCTCATCTAACTCGTCGCGCAACGCAGCCAGCTGGGCACTCTGCTCCGCGGCTTGGACCTTCACCAACTAGAAGCCTCGTTGAACAAAGGGATGCAGCACACGGTGAATAATGCCCACCTTCTCGAGATGTTGCCTTTCCGCCTCCAAGTCTATAACTTGCGATTTCCAATGCTCGACCTTTTCTTCGGCAGCGTGATTCCTGCCTGATGCCTACAATGGGGTTTAACATGTGTATCGGGAGTGATTGGACACAATCGCACGTCTTTGGTCTCCTGGCGAGCCAAAGTTACCTCCTTTTTCGTCAATTTGATCTTTGAAGAGCATTGTGAGATTTGGGAACATGAAAGAGAATCAACGTACATGATTCTCTCGCTCCCCACTATCTTGGTAGGCAATGAGCTGAACCTGATACCCAGATTATTGTTGACTTAAAAAACATTGAAAGGAATGCGAACCTTGTTTGTAGGTTGTTCACTGCCATCCTCCGCAGCTCTTTTCGTCGGGACATGTACGGATGACGTCTGCGCCCACACAACCTGTTTCCTCCGAATGCTTACAGGTGGCTGCTGCATGACTGGAGGTTAGTACAAATCACGAAGAAGTGAAGGAACAAAGACGAGAAAGGCACGCGGAACTAAGAGAGGTGTCATGATTGATCTGAGATCTGGCCCAGATAGGCTAACTATATTATTGGGTATATGGATCCATCCATATATGATTGCCGATCGCTTACTATATTTAGTTATTCCCGTATATATACCCAGGACTACACCTGTATTACCCATACTACCTATACTTCCTCACCGCAACGTTGTCGAGACCGGGCTTCTTGTTGCCGACGTCTATATTGTTATTGCAATAAAATTTTTGCAGGTGCTCATTTCCTTGTTCTCACACATATTGTGGAACCTCTGGGTGAATTCAAAAACAAGGTGCTATCGAAGGACAGTACCCCTTGTGAATGCCCAAATACTTGTCAATGTGAATTGCTTTTTTTTCTTACCCCCCAACTTACCTCTTCCATCAGCGGCGGCAACGGCCATGAGAAGGTTACTGATATATTCCTGGCCCCGCCCCAAGTTCACCCTAGTCAAAAACAGCACGAGCCACGCACCACTCTCTCACACATAAATCAACCAAAATGTGTCTGTGCCTTTCTCAGCCAGCCATTTTGTGACCGTTATTCTGGTCACAACACTAATTTATTATATCTGTAGCTGCAAAGTTCCACCACACTTCATTCTACATCAGTCTCAACAAACACAGAGCTCTCTTCCGTCTCCACGGTTACTTCTTCCTCCACGCTGCTGTCCGTCTTAACGACGAGTTCTTCCTCACTCTCGCTCGTATCATTCAAATCGTCCATAAAATAGTCCCAGTCCCTATTTTGACCTCGCATTGGAATGCCATACTGTCCCCTTGGTCAGTGAATAATCTCAGGCGGTGAAACAACATACAATCAGATCCTCCCTACTCATCCCACTGCGTGGCTGAGTGTCAGTCAGGGACCTCGGGCAAATCCTCATCGCTGAGCGTTGGGCTTCTGCTCGACAAGTCATACCCATTTGCCTCCTCCCCCTAGGGGGCCTAGGGGGTGACCCCCTTCAAAAAATATGATTTTTGGGTGAGAGGTAGCCCTTGGCTGAGCCTTTTACGACATATAAAAAAGTCGATGATCGACCGAGCCGATCAAGAGTTATAGGTGTTTTTTCCTAAAAAGGAAGTTTTTGTTCGAACTTTGGGTTGGGTTCAGGCGATGTTCGGTGACGAACTGGCGACAGTTTTGGGCATGTTATAGCTTTCGAACGGTCCGACTCTTGCGTCAATCCGATGCCTATCTATCTGATCCTGGAATGTGGGGCCACATTCCATTTTCCCTAAGCCCCAGCACCAGAATCTGGCTGCTTCCCCTTTCCTCCTTTCCTTGCTGAACCCCATTTTCGGTGTCTTTTACTGTCTTCACCCTCTCCTTTCCCTGATCTGGCTGCTTTTTAACGAGAATGTGACTGCTTTAATAAGAATGTGGCTGCTTTAACAAGAATGTGGCTGCTTTAACAAGAATGTGGCTGCTTTGACAAGAATGTGGCTGCTTTTAACAAGTGGCTGCTCACTCGGGAATGTGGCTGTTTTCCATCTTCTTCACAACAATCTGGTTGCTTTTTTCCTCAAGGACCGCACGTCCTAAAGGAAAATCATCATGCATCATGTCCTTGCTGGTCGGACACAATTTCGGTCACACACCCTTGAGCAGAGCAAGGGCCAACGCAACTGTTTCTCGCAGCAACCACGTGGGGTTAGGACGCAAAAGAATCACAAATATTCAATCCTGTTACAGTGGGAAAAGAAAGGCTGGCGCAGGAATCGAACCCACAACCTTCTGATGATGCTTGAAATTCTGTGAACATCAAGGTAACCACTGAGCTAATCAACCATCCCCACTTATGGGAAGTGACCACTCCACATGGCTTCGCTTTTCACAACGCAAGAGATATTATTTTGATGGACACTGCTCAACAAGATTCCGTGTTCAATACACTATTTATCTTGGCCGACCTTTAGCCTAATAGTTTTTTTCGGGAAGTTTTTTTCGGGAAGGGTACCAAATTATAGCCCTTGAAGAGCTCTACAACATTCCTTAAATGACCGTAATGATCTGATCACTGGTTGGACCAGAAAAGGCAAAAAACTCGCCGAGACGCGGTGGTTTTGGGGATTTTGAAAATTTCAAACCACATCTTGTGGGGTATGAAATTGAAGCCCTTGAAGAGCTCCACAAGATTTTTTAGTCAACCTACTGATCCGATCATTCTTAGGTCCCAAAAAAGGAAAAAGACTCGCCGAGACATGTGATTTCGACATTTTGAAAATCTTGAAGTACCCCCCTTGTGGGGTATCAAATTGTAGCCCTTGAGGAACTCTACAAGGATCACATGACTGATCACATCAACTCCCAAGCTAAAAATGGTAATACTCAACTGCTCCTGTAAAGTGTGGATATCTCCCCCAATTCTTATCTGTTTTGCTTGTTTGAAAGTGAAATTCTGGGTGCACAAAGCAATGGAAGCAAGTTTTGCTGTTGTTCGTTGTTCAATGTGGATATTGTTATCCTGTGCAAAAGAGGGGTGGAAATTAGTGCAGACAGTATGCTACGTGCCTGTGTTCCTTACCAGGGCTGTTGCCACTGTTGCGACCTAAAGCCGAGGGCTGTCTGGGGGTGCTGGGGCTGGGGCTGGGGCTGGGGCTGGGGCTGGCTGGGGTCTCACTGTTGGATGTAGCAGTAACCACTTAACCAGTCTGGTTGAGTGGTCAATGCTATACATCCAACAAAATGCCAACCCCGGGTGACCATGTTTATGATTTCAATGGGCCCTGCCACTGGCACAAATCCCGGCATCTCTAATAGTGAGAAAACGGTCATTCTGAGGGTGGTAACCCGGCACATGGATTATGTCAGGGGAGAAACCGACGGAATTAAGTTTTTTCAAGTTGGAAAAAGAGAGAGAAAAAGGGAAAAGAAGGGAGAATATCTAAGACATTCATAAATACTCTGCATAATATTTCTAAGATTCAAATTAGCTGCAGTGCTCTCTACAGCATTTGCCATCTTGATTGGCTTATCCCGGTGCCGAGAGATCCGGTTTTTCAAGGCTTATGGTGTCGGCCAATTTATCGGCTGAATTCACATAAGCCCCAGCGAATCATATTCAAGATTCCAAAAGGTATTTGGCCATGGAAACAACCTCATTTTTGACGGGGATCTGTTGAATTGCATCTGAAAATCCGCCTCACAAAGGTACAGCCAATTCTGGAGGGCCCAGACCACCTGTCGAACTGGCTCTTTCACATGAGTCCGAATTTAGCATGTGTTTAATCTTTTTCAATTCCGAAAGCAATCGGGCCCGGACACAACCTCCTTTTTGAGGAAGATACTTTGCATTGCAACTGGAAACCTGCCACATGGGCTCTTTCACATGAGTCCGAATTTAGTGAATCCAATGAGCATATTTGTACTTTAGTTTAGCTAATGCACTCCTATCATTCAGGAATCACAGCACCGCCCATGCCACATGCATTCTTCAGGCCACAGATCCGAGTCTTGCAGAACACATGTTGCTGAGTGTGTATTCTGCGCTGCAGTGTGGTAAAAATCCCGTGCAGCACTCAAGGATCGAGAAATTATTCCTCTGCACTCTCCAAATATGTCCAGTGTTCTACTTTCTCGATTCACGCCATGCTGCCGCATAATTTTCGCATCATCAACTTCTCAATTGGGAAAATATGTGTTTCAACTTGCAGATGTGCTGCAAGCCGAGAATAGCCGGCAAGCTCTAGATAATCACGGTGGATACCCTTTATGCAGTGAGAATACAGTATCCATCCACCCATCCAACCCAAACACGGTTTTGTATCTCTGCGGCTGAAATCAGTGGGCTCATCGAGACCTCACCAGGGCCAGTAACGAGACGAAATGATGCTCCTACACAGCACACACATCTATAACCACCGATGAAGAGCAGGAATGAAGGGGACATGCTGCCACGGACAAAGAAGGGTGGCTCCTGCCTCCGCTCCAATGGTGTCGTCACATGCTGCTCCTTGTGCGCACCGCCCTAAGATGCAGGAGCACATCACCCGCTGCTTCCCGCTTTGGCTGTTGCTGCCTCACACGCGCCACTCAAGTGTGTCTCTGCCTCGATGCCAGCGAGGAGAAGCTCGTCGAAGAAGACATGGCCCTGCCTATGTGCGCGAGCTTCCGCGCCATACGATCCAGGGCCGTTCCCCACTCCCGACTTCATCTTGCAACGCGAGGACGTTATGAGAAAGATGTGCTTTCCCAGCATCCACACGAATGGGCCCCCTCTGCCACGTACAATGTGCCGGAGCACTCTCAACTCCCGATGTATACTCTGTCCCTGCCCCCAGGTCACGGCCAGGACAACACGCACAGCCTCGCCATGCATGCCCCCCCCCCTCTGTGCTCAAAATAAACCAGCACAATGAAAGAAGAAATAGAAGAAAACGAGATGAAGCTCCACACGCACCAACCCCAGCATGATCAGCCCCACTCCTTCATAAACCCTGGCAGCCCTCCTCCTCATCCATCGTGCATGTGTCACTCGTTGCGTGCTGCTTGGGGATGAGCAATGTCTCGAAGACATAGCATGACTTTGTGCTGCCTTTGGCGGTGTTACTTCCGCCATTCACCGCTATGGGGAAAGGAGATGAATATGAGACGAAGAGAGAAACCACAAGGAGGAGGTGAGCAGGAGCAGGAGCGGAAGGAGGAGGAACGTGGGAATGCGAGTAAGGCAGGGATAAAGGACGAGGGAGGGAGGGGAGGACAGGGTGGGGAACCAGGACAGGATATACGCACCAGAAGACCACACGACCTCCCTTCCCAACAACAACCCACAAGTGGCCAGATTATGCGCTGTCTTAGCGCCCGTGTCTGCACTGGGCAGCCAGAGACTCTGGTTGTGCCCGGGTGTCACGGTCCTGCTGGGTGGCAGCAAGGTGAATGATGTCGAGCCGTACACCATCGCGGCGGCGGCGGTGTGGTGCTCAACACGGCTTCTTCACGCACTTGCTGCCCCTGTGCATGAGGATTCACATTTTGACTTGCCAAATTGACTTGCCCAGCGCGGATTGACTTGTATTGACTGGTGCAGGGATTTGGGTGCACAAGTCAATTTGTCGCCTGCACAAGTCAACACACTGACGTGCAAGTCACATTTGTGACTTGCACAAGTCAATTTGGCCGACGTTGACTTGGGCACATTCGCGACATTCTACCATCATTCTGGGCTTGTATTCCCCTTTCATATGATCTCAGAATTGCCTCAACCAAAGTACCAGGTCTTTCTTGCATTTTCCATGAACTATGGCCAATATTTTCAACCTCCCTCCAACTCTCGTGATGTCCTAAAATTATGTGTATCTGTCTGTCTGAAACCTTTTTAAACTCTGCGAAGCCCACAGGTGATTTCCGAGCCCGCTAGCACATGCCGGTCATGCCATGTGCATGCCGATCACTTCGCGGTCCTGCCGCTCCAGAGAATCCATCGGTGCTTTCAACCAGCCTCCATCTGCTTCGGCAATTCTATCTCTGCTTCAATCTGCTTATTCGCAGCTCCGCCTCACTGCTGCAATGACATCAAGTTGAAGCTTGATCCGATCCATGAGAGCAAACATCATCGTGTCCAATGGAGTTATTCGGGAAGTCGAGGTACGACGCAGATGCACAAACCACATGAGCAAAATGCCGCCGCAGCCTCAAGAACAAGCCAAAGGCACTGCCAATACACCAGTTGCTACCTCATCCAAAAGAGCGCCAGCCAACACCGCCATGCCACATGGAGCAACAAAGCAAGGTGGAAAGAAACAGATGGTGGTAGGTCAATCCGGTGGGTTAGTAGGAATTGTTGAATGAAAAGATTTGAAGCCCGGCAGTACTTGGAGTGTATCTGCTCATCATTGAAGACTATGAAGGAAAGCAGAGAGTCCTCGTTCGATTCACTCGTTGGACGAAGCATACATGTCGTCGGTCATGAGGAATACATGTGCAGAGCCACATATTGAAATGAATACATGTGCCTACAGCGATTCAATGCCCGGGCAAGTGTTGCCGTGACTCCCGACTCCACCTCCCCAAGTCGACTTAATGAAGTCGACTTGAGTCGAGTCGAGTCGAGTCACTTGGCGTGACTCCGTTCGACTCTGGAGTCGGCAGAAGTCGACTTGCTCAACTTGGAGTCGACTTGGAGTCGCTCGAGTCGGCCTTTGTAGATAGCTAGTTAAATTGGGTTATAAACACCGTGTAACAGACCTTTACTGATCTCAAGAGGGAAGAAAATCGCAACAAGTATACAAGGTTGAATTTCTGAGCTCAGGGGATATGATTTCGGCCATGTGTTGAAAGTAAGTGCTTGTCCGTTAATAATTGGAAGAAGTCCCACCATTCAGAGTTTCTCAAATAAGGCTCTGATATGGTTTGACAAAGACTAACATCTTACCCTCATACCATCCCGAGATAAATCCGACCTAAATTGACCCCCTCTCTATCGTTAGGAGCCTGGGAATACACATTTGAAAAATCCGCGACTCCATCGGCTCGAGTCGACTTGGGTCGACTTCGAGTGACTTGGATGTGACCAAGTCAAGTCGAGTTGAGTCGAATGTCGTTTGAAGTCGACTTCTTGAGTCGTGACTCGACTTTTGGAGTTGCGGCAACACTAGCCCAGGCAGCCTCCATCTTGTCTGTCCTCCTCGCAACAGCAGGTTGCCCAAGCGAACCACAGCAGACTGCGGAGCTGCAGCACGTCAACCTTCCAAGGCTTACCTCTGTCGTTGATGCCCCAGAACTCCTGCATGAGTTTCTCGCAGCACTCGATGTTGTCAACTGAAACGAAGTCGATTGCGACCTTGATGCAGTCGCTCAAGTTTCGGACCTGAGAGGGATAATCCAGATGTGAGATCAGATGGAATGGGATGGGTGCACTTGGTGCGCGCAGCCTGCTGGTATCATTACAGCCTCCCCCACCTGCTGGTAAACACGGTAGCCTTTTACACCACATGTTCGCCACAATTTCCGCCACAATTCGTCGGTGATGAAGATCTACTGGCCATTGATCAGGTCATCGACCTGCCACTCAGGAAACTGGCCACAGAGAAACTTCTGGATCTTCTCACCATCCTGTGCACGGAAGAGGTCCC
Organism: Mycena sp. CBHHK59/15; assembly: GCA_029204085.1. Lineage (NCBI taxonomy): Eukaryota > Fungi > Basidiomycota > Agaricomycetes > Agaricales > Mycenaceae > Mycena > Mycena sp. CBHHK59/15. The sequence goes on from JARGXW010000941.1 coordinate 39,164, forward strand.
AAATGAGTGATGTAAGGAACGAGGTTCGTTTTTCAGACCACAACATACCCACAATGCCATCCGGGTAGCAGGATGCAGAGTTGAGGAATTGAAGAAACCAGGAGGAATAGCGATAACGCACCTATGAGTTTGGCGGGTTTGAAAACTTGTCGAGCAGTACTATGGCATGCCCGTCACTCAGCCAAGGCATAAACATGAGAGTGTTAACACTCAAACCAAAAGAAATACTGAAGCTTAACTTCAAGAGATATTGGCACAGATCAGAATATTCAACATCTGGGACTCTGCAGACAGTAAGTACATCTATCACAAATCAACCAGTGCAAGAAACCAATTAACCGAACTATAGCTTGCCTTCCGCCAATGTGTTTAAGTGCACCCAAGTGCATCTCTGTATGTTTCTACAGCCAAGATTGGCTAGACAATGTCCAATTGGTCTGGCTGCCATCAAAGTTGCAAAAAAAGTTCCATGTATCAGTCTTGAGAGTGAACCGATGGATTACCTTCATTTGATGAGCTATTGATGCCAATCAAAAGATCGAAGCCAAACCCAGAGACTACAAATCGAAATTTGACTTGTAGGCTGAGTAAAGTGGACTATAGCAAAGTTCAACAATTAGGCCAAGCCAAAACTACATAGAATGATGGTACTGTACTTTTTCGTTCAATTGGACAGGGTGTGTGACACATGACTTCTTGGACCAATTCGACAATTCAACACATCTGCAAATCAACCATGACCAACCGAAAAAAATCAACAACTTGAACAAACATTTCTCAAGAATCAGGTTTTTTTTGCAGATTTTGGGTGCCAAATTTCCCGCTATGACATCAAACCAATTCGACAACTGCCTTGGTGATGTGTGTTTCGTTCAATTGGACAGGGTGTGTGACACATGACTTCTTGGACCAATTCGACAATTCAACACATCTGCAAATCAACCATGACCAACCGAAAAAAATCAACAACTTGAACAAACATTTCTCAAGAATCAGGTTTTTTTTGCAGATTTTGGGTGCCAAATTTCCCGCTATGACATCAAACCAATTCGACAACTGCCTTGGTGATGTGTGACACACAACCAAAGTTCTGCATTGACGGGTACCCCTGTGATGCATGACTGTTGAATTGAGTGAAAAAGTACAGCATACCATTTAGCACGGTGAATGAGTGACCAGAAAGAGTGGAGACTTTCAGAACTATGGAAAATTGAGTGCCAGTTTTGGGCCAGTCAGTATATGCAGTTGAGCAATTGAGCTGAGACAGAAACACAAGGCAAACATTGAACTTATGGGGAAAAGGCTGTCATACACTCCATTCTACACCGTGCCTGCCTTGTCCTTGGCAGCAGTGGTTTTTCTGGTTTGTATTCAGGAGCAGTGAAATTTTTGACCAATAACTAATAGGTGTGAAAAACGGTCCAACAGAGGTATCCTTGTCCATAAATCTGAATCAGGTGTGAAATTTTTACTCACAAGCTTGAACCTGTGTTCTTTTTTTTTTATAGTTGGGTAGTGACTTTTTTGCCTCCCCTCACCTGTGAATTTCTAATTCACACAGGGGGCAAAGCCCGTGGCAGTAACGAAGTTACTGCCATGCGGGCAGGCGCGTGGTACCCTGCCATGGCAGTAGCCGCGGCAGTAATGCCGTGATCATATGACCATGCTGAACGTTGGCAAGCCTAGATAACTCCGAACTCGGGCAAAACTCGGAGCACTTTATCCATATCTAATCGCAGACACGTATATATTTTGACCCAATGAGCAAGAAAGATCTGAATTCCCCGGTATCACTCTCATGCCTCTCTGTGTTTGCTCTGAATGTCGCCAGGAGACAGTTGTCTTCAACGGAATTCAGCAGCAAGGACGAGAGGTTAGCAGGCTGACACGCATAGAACACGAGAAGAGGGACCGAGAATCTGACAGTAGTGACGATTCAGACTCGGACGAGGATGGCCCACAAATGGGGAATCTGGCCGCGGATCCAACCCCGGATGCCCAAGAAAAAATGGAGGACGGTGTGTGGTTGAATGCAGTTGCTAGTGTTTGTTAACACGGGGAACAGCTCTTGCCCCAGTGGTCCGACTCTGCTGTATCCTGGTGGTTTGGTTGACTCTGCACGGTGGAGTGAGCCGTAGGGTTGCCAACATAACTCTTCGAAGCTTGCATCTGATTGTTACTACAACGATACAACTCGTCATCACTGCACTTGAACCTACGGCGGGCCTTCATCTCCAGGTCCCAAAGTTCAATCTCCCACTGGATGTGCGTAGCATTTATGCTCAAGGGCTCGAACCAACTATCACCCAAACTCCCTGTTGTCCCACCTGTTTCAAGTCGTACTCGGCACAGAATATGCCAGACACATGCACATATCGACGGTCTAATCGAGCGCGATTCTGTAGTGCAGCATTGTGGACATATCAACGTACCCGAACTGGTCGGAAATGCATTCCAAAATGTTACTACCGTACACAGTCATTCGAGTCTTGGCTTCAATTGCTGCTATCCCGGCCGGCTATCGAAGATCACTTGGAGCAGTCATTTCTGCAAACTCAAACTGCTCATGCAGGGGTGATGCATGACATTCAGGACAGTCCGGCCTGGCAGAGTCTGCGAGATTACCTCAAAACTCGCTACCATCTAGTCGTTTCCTTCTACATTGACTGGTTCAACCCATTCACAAACAAGATTGCCGGTATGTGTTAGAAATTTTATTTCCATTTGCCAACATTTCACACTGGCTCATAGACAAGGTTCATTTGTTCGGGGCTTTGATTCTTTATTGTCTCAACCTGCCTATCGAGATTCGGTTCCAGCTAGAGAATGTTTTTATTCTTTCTCTGATATCTGGAGCTCCGAACACTTGGACTATCTCTCACATTCTTCAGTTGTTCGTCAACATGATGAACGGGTTTGCTGATCCTGGGAGGCTGCTTGCAACACATCGAAACCCCCAAGGTGTCCCTGTTGTGGCCCGAGTTGTCCCACTTCTGGCAGATCTGGGAGCAATTCGCAAGGTTGCTGGATACTTGGGGCACATGGCAAATCTATTTTGTTCGGTCTGTCTTGTAACCTTGGAGGATGTTGAACGGCTTGATATAAACTCGTGGATCTATCGTGACACTGCCACAGTTAGGGCTCAAGCTAATACCTGGCGTGAATTCACTACTATCAAGGCCAAGGATGCTGAGTCCACGCAAACAGGTGTTCGTTTTACACCAATGCATGACCTTTGGCAATGGGACCCTGTGCTTTATGTAGTCCTTGGGTTTATGCACAACTGGCTTGAAGGGGTGCTGCAGCATCACCTTTGGATGCTATGGGGAATTGGTCAGGACAAGGCAACAGCCCAAAGAATTCAAGAACTTAGAAAAATCCTTGGGAAAGGAAGGAGTTCTCTGATCTGGAGACCTGGAGTCAGAGGAGGAGCTTGAGGAGCTTGAGCAGGAAGCAGGGAGTGCTGCAGATGTTGAAATGGTCGATGTGGAAACTGAGAAGGAAGCCTCTACCACTCCAACCGCGGCGGACATCTTAGGATCCGACTCGGATGCTTGGCAGATGACGAGGATGATGATGTTGATTTCCTTCCCGCTGGGGGATCTCAGTGGTGCATTCAATTTTACACCAAGAGAGTTAAACATTATTCAGACTTGCATTCAAGACATTGCGACTTGGGTTAGCCGCGCCAGGAAATCTTGGTGAAGCTAAGCATGGCAGACTGAAGGCGCAGGAACTGCTTGTTCTATTCACGGTCATCTTTCCGTTGATAATACCTGAGCTCTGGTGGAATCAAGATGAAATAGAGACTGCTCTTCTCAACAACTTTCACCAACTAACTATATGCACCAACATTATCTGCTCTTACACAACATCGGCGGCAGATGCAGATCGATACACGCACAACTACATCCAGTACAGATCTTCAATGGTCCAGCTCTTCCCTAGTTTTGGCAGTGTTCCCAACCATCACTATGCTATGCATAATGGGCGGATGTTGAAATTCTGGGACCTTTGGCCTCTCTGAGTGAATTCCCTGGCGAACGTATGAATGGCCAATTTGGTAGAGTCAAAACAAACAGCGTCTCTGTAAGAAATTCAAACTGCAACTGAGTCCGTACTAACCAGTGCCGAACAGATGACATGGATTTGACAATGCTACGCCAGGTGACTCGGCGTGGTCGTCTGCAAGTTTTTTGAAACAAGTCACAGTCTGATCCAGATGTGGCTTCCTTAACTGAAATACTTCACCGAGGAGGATCTTACACGGAAATCTCTGAAACCTCTAGATGGTGCTGAGGTTGCCAAGATCATGGCTGCTTCAAAACCCCTCGGAGATAACAACTATGGAATGCTCCTCCAATATCTGCATTCCATCGGACAGCCATGGCGCTCAAATGTGGAAATTCCGCATCCTCCGGGGTCCCTCATCTTACCCAACATGGCCTTGCACCCATCGGATTACAAGTCTGATGGCCGTGGCTTCAGTTGTCAAGGTTCACACGAAGGAAAACAGCGGCATTCAGTTTAATAATCCCACAGATTCAGCTCCGTGTACAGGCTTCATTGAACAAATTTGGCAGATCCACTTCAAAATCACCTTCACACATTTTTTCTTGTTCGGCAGCACAAAGCTCTACCCCAGTCAGCACATTCCAGGCACCTTACTCATCCCTTCAAGGCTTTCAAGCAACTATTGTCGACGCAGGAAAATCCAATCAACTCTGCATCATTGAACCGCGGCATGTCATAACACATTTGACAGTTTACAAGCGTCCGAAGGGCACTTACGGGATCAACCGGGAATTTTTGGTCATTTGCTGGGCACTGAATCGGGGACGCTGTAGTTAATCGAATGCTTCTCTGATTTTTATGTACTCGAATGAATTTGTTCAAGTTCAGTCTAATCCGCGATCAGGGCTGTGCCGGCCCGCTATCCGAGTTGCCAGCGCGCACTCTCTGGTGCCACGTCACTCTTGCTCAGCACGCGGACAACGACCAAGAGGTCGGAGATCGTTGGATCTGCCACACTGGTCAACAGCCGTAATAAAGCACGTGCTCTCACTCCTTTTGGAATTTTCGTCAGCAGAATAGTGTCATCACACCCGGAAAGTGTGCAGTTGGTAGACTCAATCCAAGTCAGTCTGAGCTACTAAAATAAAGCGGGTAGGGCCGACGAGCGGCAAGGCCCGCTACCAAGATCTCCAAGCGTCATTAAAAATCGACTTTATTGTAGTGACTGCTCAAATAAGTATGTACAGTAACGAGTTTTATTAGATTGAGAAAGTAAATGACTTTCGCGCTGTACTGCGCACGGCCCGCAGGATTTTAGTTGGCTTTGCGACCTCTTTTGACAGGTGAAACGGAATTGAAGGCATCGAACACGTTGTCAGCGCATCGTCCCCCACGCTTTTTCGGGTCATCGGTGTGTCACGGGCAACCTGGGGATCGCCGGAGTCCACGCGTCACCGTAACCTTTGTCGAACTTTGAGTCGTTCGATGTAGATATGGTAGATCTGGTCGAGGGTGTCAGATGTAGAGATGGTCGCAGCAATATTGGTACCATGCTGGACTTGTTGCTGCCGCTGCCGGGACAACGTATGTGTGCAATGTATCTGCATCGTTCTCGTAGTCTGCACAAGCACCAGAGAGATGTGGTGAACAGAGCACGACGGCATTCAATTAAAGACATATTATGTGACGGTATAGAGAGCTCAAGAGCTGTTTTTATTGTAGGCAGATCAGAATGAAATATGGAGATTCGTGAACGTGTAGCATGATGACCAAGAAATATATCGCGAAGAATGCTCAGTGAGGTTTTTTGGGCAGCGACGGCAGGGTGTCCCTGGAGGAGGAAGCCTCCGCACCTATTCCCCGGGCTGTGCATAGATGTCAGAACAGAAATAGATCTGGCACAAAGAAAATACGTTCGGGACCATCAATATCCATCGTAGGAGAATGGGTGGAGGAGCACAAAGCTGGAGGTCTGGAATGGTGAGAATAGTACGAAGGTTAAAGGACATAAATACCTGGAGCGAACGACGCGAGGTTTACGAGGCCGGATGACAGGTAGAAGCATGCATCTGGAACGGAATTTGTACAGTGCACCAGCCAGTCACGGCCAAGAACGAGATCGAAGGGAGAGAAGCCGAGACAGCTAGTTGCACGTCCAAAGACAAGACAGAATCACTAGAGCTGCGATACAGAAGCAAGTCGCCGGAAACAAGGGATTCGACAGCGGATAGGCCCGAGTCAAGACCCAGTCAATAGACAGTAGTGATCTTTCTAAGGTAGAATTGAATGTGTCGACAAAGGGACAGCACACAAGTTGCTGAGGGGGCATTGGGAGACGATGGGGTAGGGAGAAAGAGTGCGCACGCAGATGTGTCACACAAGGACAAACATGGCCAAATGCAATTTGCGCAATCTGCGCAATCTGCGCAATTTGCACACGCTGACTAATATTATCGCCCCTTTGGGCAGACCTGGTTCCTTCGGGTTTCCCCGATGCACGAGGAGGATGGCGTAATACGTCTCTCACGAGCGCTTTCCACTGGTTGAACATTTCAAAATTTTCACCTTCTTTTTCAGTGAAAAATGTTGTTTATTTTTTTCACGCATTTTTCACTGAAAAAGCAGGTGAAAATTTCAAAACATTTTCATCACTTTCTTATTTTATTTCGAATTTTTTCACCTTGAATTGAGAAAGTGCTGAAAAAGGTTTAAAATTTTCACCTTCTTTTTCAGGGAAAAATGTCTGAAAAATAAACAACATTTTCACTGAAAAAGAAGGTGAAAAAATTGAAATGCTCAACCAGTGTTCTTCGCAATGCTGCCGGTTCTGCAAGCTCCATCTTCACCTGGGTCCCGATCCACGAATAAACAAAGTTGCGGTAAAACTTCACGAGGAGTTTCATGTCGCTGAGGTTCGTCAGATTTGGGCCGAGACGAGAATAGGCGCCAGAAGCTGCAACCTGCTGGAAGGTTTTGAGCGCGATGAGCTCGTGCGCCATATTGTACATGGATGCTGGGGAACTGCCAGCGACGTCCGGGCACCACTCGAGCAAGCCAAACTCGAGAACGGCTGCAAACATGGTGTGGATAAAGACTTCCTGCACATTCGCAACGTTCGTGGCGTGATGCTTCGCTTGCCCACCAAGGCGGTGCGGAGAGCGCGGAGCATATTCGCCGTGTTGGTGTGCCTATACGAGAGACTATCCACAAAAGCCCTGAGCTGGGCCGCCATCCCGTAGCGCATATTGAATGCACCAACGGTGGTCGGACTAGGGAGTTTAGGGATGGTCTGGGCAGTGAATAGAAGCCACAGAATGCGGATGTGTAGCTCCAGAATCTTCTATAATTGAATGTCAGTCAGTGAGTCGTGCGACAAAGAAAAATGTGAATGTACCTACCTTCAAACTCTTGTCCTCCTTCCGGACATCACCCTTAGATAGCTGGTACTCGTCTCGAGTCTTTTTCTTCTTTGGAGGCATTGGACCTTGTTTTTTGGAGCGTTTCTTGGATCGGGCCCCACTGCCGCTGCCCGATGCCGTGCTGGCCGTGCGGGTCGCTTCGTCCGAGATGGTCCTGCTAATGCCAATTCCATCGATGAAGAGCTATTTCGAGGGGGTAATGAGGTCTTTCTCGGGAGGTCGTGGATGCGCGAAGGACAAAGAGATTGATCAGGGCCACGATGCGTGACCGTGAATATCTAATCATATCTAATCTCATGACATCAATTTACGATTAAGCCATTGGCAGCCACGCAAAAACCATGCGCAAAACACGCCCCTGCCGTAGCACCTGCCGTGCCTACAGACATCCAGGTGCCTGTAAGGCAGGCAAATTTTGCCTGCCACGCCATGTGCCCCCTGTGTCAGATGGAGGGTGAATTTTGATAAAATTGAACAATTATGGCACACTATCACCCCCATACCGGTATCAGTGTTAGTTCCATTGGTGAGTAATGCGCTGCTCAGGCATTAACACCATTGATTGAGATCGTTTGCAGATCTTGATGGATCATCTTCGCCTGTGCGTTCTTCTGATTTTCAGAGTGAGAATGATTTTGCAACGAAAGGCAAGTAACGAGTTTTTCATCACGCACAAATACCTGATACGCGGAAATATAGCCCTCAGGGAGGAGCAAGATTCAGACGATCGGAGCCGGAGACTGGGGCTGGTCTTCAGAAATCCGATACAATCTGGCAAGACGAGCAAATTTCGTCTTTTGTACACATCGATCAGTTTCGGGTGACCAAAGATGTGACTGTTCAGCGCGTCGAGTACCTCTCCGAAATTCCTTCCATCTGGCCGATCCCTGAGACGCCGACCGCCTTTGTTGTTAATTTGCAAGATCCCAAATTCGAAATCACTGACAATGCTGGTAATTTATACACAGTTGACGCTCTCATCAAAAGCAATGTATTTTTTATCATCTTTATTTGACTTTCAGTGAACTCTGATATGCCTAGGATAACGACTCTTGGCGGGGGGGTACCAGCACTGCTGACTCGAAGGTCACAGTCACGTTTGAGCCGGGGAAACCTGGCATTCTCTGCTGCCAATCTCGTCTCAATTGCAAAGGATGCTTTGCATGTGAAAGAGTCGATCCCACGCTCCTCATGTCGTACAGCGTGATCTAGATCCGACTTCGCGTGATGCAGTTTTCGCGGCTCAGTGGAAAAACACGCCACCAAGAGGGGACCACAGCGGAACAGAAGGCCACATTGTATGTGAATCCCTTCGTCCGGCTCTGCCAACTGTTGCTGATATGTTTCTAGGTTCATGAATCTTGTGCAAAGACAGAAATGCGGGGCAGCGGACTGGGACAGCCACAAATGTAGTGGTGTGCCGATGGCTAAGAAACAGGTTTTTGCTCTGTTTCGTATTACCGATAAATGCCTCTCTTTCTCACGACTCTGCATCAGATGTCTTGCGGTCACAACTTCTGGGTTGCATGCAGTGGCTGGAGAAAGAACTTCAAAGAAAATCATCGCACACATACCATCCCCAACGACGTCGATGAGCACCTTCTGCTAAAGCTCTTTTCGGGACAATCACTGACCGAAAATGATTCTAAAGACAAGCTGCCATGCAGCTGTCTTGTTCACCCACATACTTGACTCAAGCTTCGATATTGCCGTACGTTTCAAACCTTTTCCTCTAGCATCATTCTGACCTGTAGCAGCACATGCTCATATCATTAACGGAATTGCTGACACCCAAAGTTCCATCCAAAACCATCCGTGTCCTGCCACCAGAACTATTTACATTCCGATGGATCCGACCATCCGCAAGGCGCTGATCATCCACAACAGCAATACCGCCCATAATCACCCCATGCCTGCGTTGACGAAGGCCTCCTTCGAACTGAAAGCTGCATATCGCAAGTGCATTGAAGCTGCGGGCTGTGTCAGAGCAACTGTCTCGAAGGTGGACAATGGTATGTAGTACTGTGTACTCGATTCATCCATCTACAGCTAGTATTGAATTTTATACATGCCTTGGTTCTCCAGCCCCGTCAACGATGATCTTACTCAATGGCAAAAACCATCCGAATTCGCAGCAGCACTTCAGCTGAACCAGACGAAGAGAAAGATGGTACAAAGCAAAGCTTGCGGCTTATCCAGCAGGCCTCGATGTTGGTGGTATGCTCCTTTATTTTTTCAGGACGCGCTGTATTAAGTCCTCCATTCGCTAGGGGTGTTTCAGCTATTCTGGGATGAAATGAAGAAGCCCATCGATGAGCGCTACATCCACCATATAGCCACAATGCCTGACG